>JASDQU010437432.1:116104-128138 GCA_032191745.1 Picea mariana | reverse complement strand
ACCGGTTTACTCTGCTTTTTTGTATAATATGTGAAATGTGATTGGAATTACAAATGTCTGTCTAATACATAATTAGCTAGAGCATCAGTTAATGTATTTAGACATCTAGGAATGTGTTGATATTCAATATAATCCAAATGACGTTCCAAGAGGTGGATTTGTAAATATACCCATAATAGAGTAGGGCTTCGGATAGTATAGACATTGTTTAACTATAGTACTACTAGTTGCGAATCAAGTCATATAATGAAGCAATGAATCCCAAGCGAAATAGCACTAGTCAATTATTCGATGATCGTGCTATTCTCTGCGATATTACTGGTCGCTCAACTGAGACAAACACCTTGTAGATAAATATGTTCGTTTGAGGGTGCATAGATTGCCCAAGCAACAGAATCTAAATTCTAGGTACTACACCTAGCACCATCGGCGAAGCCAATGTGAGGTAGCAAAAACATCAACATTTGGAGACCAAACACAATGCAAAGTAAGTAGTCAGGGGTAAAATTCAAATAGCAGAAACACACGAGAGTATGATATAGTAAAAATACAAGTGCTTATGCAGAGATAGGCTAAGCGTTTACTTCTTCAAGTAAATCCCATTTCTAGGTTCACTCAAAGGAGTTCCATCGTAATCTACTAACTTGTATGCTCCCTTCTCTAACACTCTTTTAACAATATAAGGGCCTCGTCATATAGCCTCAAATTTTTTGACTCCTAGCAAATCATGATCTTGTTCATAGAGGAGAACTAGATCACCTTCAGAAAACACGCGTGGCTTGACATGTTTTTCATATTTGGATTTTACGTGTTTCTTCTGGGTTTCAATAACTAGGGTGGCATCGCGATGGGTTTCGTCCAATTGCGTAAGATACAACAGAGGTGTTTGGGAGAAGTTGGACGGCTAGTTTTAACGATGGAATTTCAAATTCAATCAGTAGAACAGCTTCTAAATTGTACACTAATTGGAAGGGTGTAAACCCCGTGGCTAACTTCACGGATGTTCGATACACCCACAATGCTGAGAACAACATCATGTGCCAACTCGTTTTGTGAATTCCTATAATCTATCGAAGCATGGTAATAAGTACTTTTTTTATTGCTTCGAATTGGTCGTTGGCTTGTGGATAGTAGGGGGTTGATTTTTCACGTCGAAGACCCAAATTTTCCGTAAGCTCAGACATCATAGAGTTTCAAAAGTGGCTACCATGATCAGTAACGATATCTTGTGGGATTCCAAATTATGTAATAATGTGATTGAAGATGAATAGGGCTGCAATTTTTCCTGTGTTGTCAAATGTAGGCATCACCTCGGCCCATTTCATGAAATAATCTACGGCTACAAAAATGTACCCATGCCCCCCCGTCGAGTGAGGGTTACATGTCATGAAATCAATGCCCCATTTAGCAAAGGGTCCAATGGAAACTATAGGATGTAAGGGAGTAGGTTGAGATCTTATTTTGTTATTGTATGTTTGGCAAGCGTGGCATTTTTGGACGACAATAATACAATCTTTGAATAGAGAAAGCCAAAAATACCCAGCTCGTAAGATATTTTGGGCAGTAACATACTCAGACATGTGACCACCACATGCTCCAGAATGGAAATCATTCAAAGCTTTCTCATCCTCATCATAAGTGAGACATCGTCGAAAAACAGAGTCAACTCCATGACGATAAAGAGTATCACCAAGGATGATATATTGGCGGGCTTGGTAACTATGCGACGACAGTCAGTACTAGACAAATCAGGTTGGAAAGTCTGATTCTGGAGATATAGAATGATATCTCCATACCAAAGGTCATCGGAACTGATCAAAAAAAGGGATTCATCGGGTAATGACTCCTCTACTACATTTTTTGTCTCAGAACAGGGAAGGTCACATATCAATTCAGTAAACACCAAGGATTTCTTGGACTTAGCACGTTCAAACTCTAATTTAAACTCCTGGAGTATCACAATCCAGTTGGATTATTTTCCCCCTAGCAACTGGCATGTAAGAATGTGTTGCATAGGGTTGCAATCGGAAATCACGGTGGTCTTGCGTAAAAGGATATAGTGTCGGAAATGTTGGACAGCTTGAACAGCTGCCAAGGCTAGTTTTTCAACATGTAAATACTTGGCTTCGATAGTTGTGAGACTCCAAATCAAATAATAAATGACATGTTCATCGTGAGAATCGTCCTCTTGGATGAGAACCATGGTGATGGCTGAATCCGAAGCAGCGAGATAAAGGAAATAATCTCGACTATAATCGGGTGGGAAAAGTAGTGGGGTATGGGTTAAAGTCAATTTCAAAGCGTCGAAGGCTTTGTTGGCAGTGGTGTCCCATACAAATTCAGAGCCTTTCTTTAATAGTCAAGTAAATCCGAGTGTTAACTCAGCGTAGTTCAGGATAAAACGACGTAGAAATTTTTCCTTCCCTTGCAAACTTTGTAGCTGGCGAAGTGAAGGAGGAGGGAGATTGAGAATGGCCTCAACCTTCAAAGGATCTACCCTGATCCCTTGACGTGACACAATAAAGCCTAAGAGTCGACTGGACTCCACACAAAAGACACATTTGTGTGGGTTTAATTGTATACGATAGAACCGAAAACGAAGGAAAATGGCTCGGAGGTGGGCCGGATGATCACTACAATGCATGGACTGTGCTGGTAGGTCATCTAAATATGGTTGTACAATGTGCTTAATATCATGGAAAGCATAAGACATAGCACGTTGAAATGTGGCACCAGCGTTCTTTAAACTGAAGGGAAATTTACGGTAGGCAAAAGTGCCCCAAGGACAAATAAAAGCGGTTTTGTGTTGATCCATGGGTAATATGTTGATTTGATTATATCCGGAGAAACCATCCATCAGAGAGAATATTTCACTTCTGGCGCAATCGTCGACGATTTTCTCAACGAAGGGGGTGGGAAAGTTGTCTTTAG
This sequence comes from Picea mariana, assembly GCA_032191745.1. NCBI lineage: Eukaryota > Viridiplantae > Streptophyta > Pinopsida > Pinales > Pinaceae > Picea > Picea mariana. Next base: position 125,207 of record JASDQU010437432.1, on the reverse strand, counting down.
GACAAGATTTTTTGATATCCCTATAATCAACACAGACTCGGATCATACCTTGTTTCTTATTGACTGGAACGAGATTGGATACCCAATCAGTTAAATCCACGGGATAAATAAAGCCAGCTTTAGGAATTTGTTCGACTTCAAGCTTGATAGAGGTTGCTTTGCGAGGGTGGACCTAGCGAAGTCTTTGCCGGATGGGTTTAGCACCCGGGTGTGTCTTGATTTCGTGTACAACAATATCAGGGTCAATACCAAGCATCTCTTCATAGCATAATAGGCCTATTATGCACCTTCTACTTCAACGTTGAAGTAGATGGATCCTTCTTTCCTTCTAACATAATAGGCAATGAAGGGAGGACATTGTAGGGCTTAAATCAGAAGACATTAAATGCCTTGAGCGTGTTGTGTGATTCATTTAAGGGAGGAGAGTCGATGGCTTTCTAGCAGGCAATAGACATGACACGCGTCGAGGTACCCTCATCAATAACTGTTCTACAAATGTTCTTGTCGGAGAAAACAACTTGTATTTGAAATGCTAGTTGAGGGGGTAAACTTGGAATGTGATCTTCCAAGTCAAAGATTATTAAATTTGTATCCGTAGGGTCGATTGCACCGATGGATTTCAACAGTTCCTTCCGTTGTGTAGGACAACTCTGAAGAACTTCGAGGGCTGACATCATAGATGGTGCTTGTGCTAGGTCTTCTACTATACTATAGTTCTGGGCAGCATGCGCATGGGGATTGAAAGTAGACTTTCAAACCACTCCCTTGGGAGAAAGGCGAAGGACTGTATTGGGGTTCGGTCATTCGAGATGAAGCAGACCATTAGAGGGTGGAGCTGAGGGAGATTGTTCAACCAACGAAGGTGTTATATCATCAACTTTCTCCTTAGAGGAAGGGTAATATTTGGCACGAGTGGTAAGTGTGATGTCATTCTTCTTTGAATCACCGTTACACATAAGTACATAGGAGGTGGTGGAGGAGGAAGGTTGATCATAGATAACCAATTGAGCCTATTGTTGAGAAGGGAAGGGTTGAGACAAGACGGCAGGGGTAGGAGGTTTTGGGGTCCCTTGAAGGAACTTCGTGACCTCAGCACGTCTCGGACAATCCTTCGTGTAGTGATCATCATCACAGATAAGGCAAGGATAATGAGGTTTGTGTTTATCTTTATCTTTAGCAGGTTGTGTCTTGGTCTTATCGGATTGTGGGTTGTTATTATTATCCTCCTTATTCATGCCCTTCCCTTTTTTAGATTTATTCTTACCGGTAAGAGTCGATTGAACGGCATTTACTTCTAAAGTTTTACCGGTGGGAGGGGTGGGCGTCGAAGCAGTTTGAACATTAGAAGCATGGGATTTGGGTGTGGTGTGAGAGGTCTGTGCAGATTGAGGTTGATCATGGAAAGTGCCTATCACACCATCAATGGCATGAGAAGTTGTTGGGGTCGTTGAGGTGGTTGTGGTAGAAGGACGAGGTGCATCAGGAAGCAGATCATAGAGAGTACTCGTTTGTGAATAAACGAGATCAAGATACTGGGCATGATTGATCATTTTTTCTTCTGTGATGACTCCACCCATAGCAATGTCTTTAGATATGTCATTCATGAAGGATTTCGTGAACCATTCTACCAATAACTGATCGGGAAGATCAAGTTTGATTAGACGTCGTCTTCATCTCCACTCATGAATGTGACCAGAGATATGCGTGGATTTACTTTGTTTGAAATAACTCAAAATCTCGGTTCCCATTTCATAACGGATTGGCAACTAGTAGTGAGTGAGTAAAGCCATAGCTAGGGTATTGAAATCGGTGAAGAAGCCTCGTGGAAATTCTATATACCACTTCATAGCCAAACCCATGAGGGTTCATTGAAAAAGGCGTAACCGAATGGAGTCATCCATCAAAGAGTTGGATGAACACCAAAGGTGGAAATTCATTACATGATTGTTTGGATCCTCTCTTGGTTTACCATTGAACTTAGGAATGTTGGATGGGAGTTTGGCTAGTATGACAGGCCAATGAGGAGAGTGACGGATAGGGTCATTGAAAATTCTAAACAAATTGGGGAGGTCCAAAGTGGCCAAAAAGGGTAACTGTCTATTCACATGAGGGTATTGGTGACTTTGGGGAGGATGTCTCGTCGGTATACCAGTAGGACCGTAAGTGGTTTTCATATAATGCGAAGATCCAGGCAGATTCGGTTGTTGGTGTGGAGGCATGTAGCCCGTGGGGTTTGGTTGGTTAGGGATGTTCCCTTGGAAAGGAGTACTGGACTGAACATTCGGTCCGCAAGTGGGATTCAAAGAACCCGGATATGGTTGACTGTAGTTCGGGGATATCAAAACACTAGTTTGAGAAGTTTGTCCCCCAGAGGGTTGTGGGTTATATTGAAGGTTCCAAAGGTGAGCTAACAAGTTTGATGCGTTCGATCCAGATTGTGAATTATAAGTTCCAACCTGAGAATGTCCTCCATAAGGAGGAGGTACCCCAATTTGAGCGTGACCTCTGGATTGAGGTTTCCCCCCGGCATAAGATTGCCCCCCAGTGGGAATATGGTAACCAGAAGTGAATAGATGATGAGTGCTACCAGTTGGATTAGAGCCACTAGGGCCAGATCCGCCATGAAGAGGCGGATAAGACCCTCCAGAGAGGACTTGGGAAGGGGTGGGAACATAGCCAGTAGAGGTATTATGCCCAAGTGGTACTCCAGATGGAATTTAGATAGGGATGGAAGTAGAAGAATTCAAATCGTGATACCCAAGAGGAAGAGAAGGGGTAGGTCTAGCAGAACGTGGTGTACCAATGGGAGCATGGTTAACCACTATATGTCTGGAAGGAATAGTCATAGTATGAGGAAGAATTGTAGAGTGGGCCATTTGAAAAGGGATAGTTGAACGAGGGCTAACTGACTGGGCTTCTAAGCCAGCAAAGAGATAGTCAGTTGTATTGGCAGAATGACCTAGGGAGACTGTGAGGACAGCAGACGTCTCGGGTAGCTCAGGGATAGCGGGTATATCTGCTCCTGCCCTTGAGCCATAAAGGTCTCGTAGTGTACGAGGTGGGATTCTAACTATGTCAGTAGTCCAGAAAGGATCGTCGTCTCTAAAAGGTCTGGTTAGATTTCCATAAGAAACAACAAGAAGTTCCCCGGCAGAATTCATCCGGAGAAAACATCTTTCATATCTAGGAGGGATGCAGAAAGCTTCCATAAAATCGGAAACAATTCATAAACTTTCCAAAGAGGTTGAACCTTCCTCTTGTGTTACATTGGTATCCTGGACTTCGCTCTATTAAGGAGAACCCTCTAATGTGTGAGGGGGTATAGGGGTAGAATCTTCCATGTTTTCTGGTGGAAGTCCCTGTACCCTGCGTGAATGATGGGGAGGGTCTATGTTGGTGGAACCAAAAAATCTACAGAAAAAATCTATGGCCAACTATGTAAACAAACAGCACGCGCTAGTAAAATATAGGAATCAAAACCAAGCAAACAAGACCTTCCTATTCTGAAGTCACTAGTTGGTGATGAAATCCAACGTCGAGACAAGAAGGGGCTAGGCTAGGGTGGAAAAGTTACATTGACGACATGCTTAATGAACTTACACCCTGGTGCAAACTCCCACACATAATCATGGGTATACCCTCCAAAGAGCCTGAGTGAGTCTAGCCAACATCAATTCCATGTACCATGGAGACTTGCCCCTCCACATTCATCTTATGTAAGACCCTAAGAAGATAGGCTACTAAAGTTACCACAAACAACAGTGATGCCTGGGGGAACAGTCAACAGTCCAATCCACACGCAAGGGCAAGGTATCGAGCCCGAAATCAAATTGAGAGGATTCCACTCATCTTTGTGGGTATATCTTCAAGTGACCCCCATAATACATGCAATATCTACACTGAGACCAACAAAGCAGGGTAAGTGACTCTGCCAATCTCAATGCGACCTCAGGTTTGACCCTTGTGTGAGAAGGGCTTCCCAGAACAAAACGTTACAAATGGGTTTGACCACTCCCTATCAAAAGATACTATGGTGTGTTTTGTTCTTTGGAGAATGTGTCTCACTGCCTATTCCAAAGCTCTAGCCTAGCTAATGTTGGTGTAAAAGAGCCCTAGAAACGGTTACTAGTTGAATTTTAAAGTTTCGCAATATTATTAAAGGTTGTTGTTACTCAAGAGGGAGATGGGAATGAAACCAATGTTGTGTGAGACTTTGACCCAATAATGCGTAAATAGAAATGAATGATACAAACTTTCGTTCGATGAATTCTATCTACAGCAAGGAAAAAGAATTTTTCTGGAACAATGCAAACTACGATGTACAATTCCCTTTTTGAATGTAGTACCAAACAATCATTAACAATGTAATTTCACTATTCGTTCTCTTTCAATATTTCAAACGCCAATATTTTCTGAATAAATGATTGCTTAAAAGACTTTAAAGACTTTAAAAAAAATTTAGAAACCGAAAACAGAGATGGAACTAAGAAAGGGTAAGCAACCAATGAAAATAAAACACCCAACAAACACCCAAATCGATCTTTCAATGGAAATAAAAATAAAAATTGACAAGAAAATGTCTCTTCAAATATGAACAAGATATGTTTTTTCTAATCACTAAGAAATCCAGAAGATGCAACCAACTTACAAATCCAAACCCAAAACAAAATCTTTGATCGAGCAAGCACTCGGACGCAAGTCCAGAGATTATATCCTTGTCGATAAAAACAAAGATCAAGAGAAAGGCGTTCAATTTCCAAAATCAATCAAGATCAAGTTGAAACAATCAGAAGCACTCAAGAACTGGTATTAAAATCCCTTTCCCAACTAACTGAAGCAAAAAATGGGCAATAGTAGAGGTCAAGACCCAATCCAAAAAAGTTTTCAAATGCCGTCGCGGGCAGGCAGTATAACGCAATGCGGAAATGAGTGGTTTTTGCAAGCAAATAAACATGCAAGTTGCGGAAATCCTGCACTAAAACAAACCACCAAGGTGTAGAAATGGAAGGTTTCTGTGGGCTACCAATAAGGTGTAGTGTGGATGCGTTTCACAAAATAGAAAAATTTTCAAAAAGGACAAAGGGTCTCAGGGAAATTTTAAATCCAGTGAGTCTAACTGGATCTCCCACAGACTCAGAGACTGAAATAGAATGTGAAAGATAGGCTGTGAGAAAATGGCCAACTAAAAATCACAATCAAGTTGTATTTCCCCAGCAGAGTCGCCAATTTTATTAACAGGTAAATCAGTAGATGTGGACATGAACTAATCCCCCTAGATCGACTTGGATCTAGAACAAAACAAGACGGAACAATATGCTTTCCATAGATTATGATCATTGAATTTAATTACCAAAGGATGAATAGATAACATACCTTATGAATTGCTTCCTTATGTCTTTGTTGATATTGCTTTACTCCAATGCTCCTGTGAGATCAAATCTGTAATAACACAAATCAACCAACGTGAAAGCAGCAATAGTGAAATTCAATGACAACCTAAACATGTGATCAAGGACTCATGTAATAAAATATCAATCATTTTATGGGAAAGAAACATGCCACCATATTATATTAATGAAAGGTAGAAGATAAAACCGAATCACCTTGATGTCGCAAGTTCCCTTTTAAAGGCCCTTCGCTCTGACACACACATACATTTGCTCTGATATTTGCATGAAGATTTCTCTCAAAAACTTGATGGATGAATGGAGACCTCAAGCATCGCTTGAAATAGGATTCTTCACACAGACTTCAATCTATTCTCTCTTTAGTCTCTATGCTTCTTTATTCTTGTACCTCTAACCTTTTCCATGAGAAGCCTATCATTATATAGGAAAAGTTGAAGTAGTTAAAGAGATGAGGAGGATCCCATCAAATTATAGAAGTCAGTAGGATCATAACCACATGGACGCCACCTCATATTTCCAGAAGATTCCACTTTTAGAAGCTACTAGAACTTCTTTCCTCTTTTAGTTTTAAAGAGTCGTCGTGACCTACATATATAGCATCCTGCGGGTTGGCTATAGTGCAGTATGCGGAAATTAGGGATTTCCGCACTGTGTAAAGGGAGAAGCCCATGGCAGCCTTCCAAAAATGCATCTTGCAAGGGTGGAAAGAGGTTGTCTTTCTCAGGCAAAAGATTATATTGGGAGCCTGAAGACATATTTATGTAATCATCATCGAGGTGACCAAAATAATGTGTAACAGGGGCATATCCCGAAAGAGCTGGCGATATTTTCCAATAGCCACACAAAATCCGATCAAGGTGCAATTGCATCCCACAATTGCCACCTGGGTAGATGTCCTAAAATTTGGTCACTAGGTACCTCGGTCAAAGTGTGGCATTTAGATTTTCGGCCTCAGAAATGGGTCACAGGTTGGATCTCGTCCAAGAGGTGGGTGCCTCAAGGGGGGACACACAGAACAACCAGACCTTGGCCTTCGACCCTTCACGGGTATCTCTCTGCCTTATGTTGTAGGAACACTTGACTTGGAGGATTTAAAATTTCCCTATTTGTCAACTTCTATTGCTTGAAGATGTGAGAACCAGATAACGGAGAGTTATTTGGATGCCTATCCCCTAGTTCCTACCTAGACTAAAAAATTTCTTTTAGCACCTCCTGTCGAGGAAAACTTAGTGATTTTTTAGAAAAATTTTAGATGTGGTTGTTTGAGAGATTGGGGGTGTGAACCAATCTCGTTCAAATCAAGTGGGAGTAGACAGTTTCGTCAAGAAAAGGGGTGGGGCATTTCAGAATCTCTTTCGAGGAAACTTACTTCAACTTCCACGATTATAGATGAAACTATATGAGTGAGTAGTGAATTTTTGTGTGAACAAGTGAAAGTGTGCCAAATTTTTAATAAGTTAGGTGTCACCTTGCAGCATGTGGACTTCATGTGGTCCTTACAAGTCTTGATTACCTAATTTACTAGATGTCATTGGTACAACCTTGTGGAATTTTAAAGTCCCTAGAGAACTAGCATGTGGACATGTGGGTCCTTACCAAGCCTTTAACTCCCTAGTATGATTTAATCTAAGAAAGCTTGAAAATACTGTCCTAGATTGTGGACATGTGGGCATGTATGGGTCCGTTACAAAACCTTTAAACTTCCCTAGTGATGTAATCTAAGAAAGTAGATTCAAAACTATATTATCTTTGTATCATGTGGGCATGTGTGGGCCCTTACAAATTTAAGATGTTTTTTGAAAAAGAAAGTAAGAGGATTCCTGAGGGGGTTGTTGTCCTCTCCTAAGGGAGATGAAATCTTCCTTCAATCATTTTTCTGATTCTCAAGATCGCTCTATGGTGCGAGAGAAGAGCACACTCTATGATTGAAGTTCAATTTTTGGTCCCAATGCAAGTGGTTATATATGTGATATAGAATGATTCCAACTTAAATTTAATCAAAACAAGCCATCCATGTGGCAAAATGAAAGCAAAAAGAGGATAAATATGAATTTTAACCCCCTAAGTGTCTATGTTTTGACTAACCCTTCATGTGGAGAGGGAATATAAGTGTGTTTCATATTACAATTTGCATAGAATCAAGTTTAAGAAGACTATGGGCCTTCAACATATCACAAAAACCCTTACAATGTTTGAATTTCTGAACAGATGCGCGGGTCGCAAAGTAGACAGAGGCACATGTGGCGCCAATGCACAAACCAAAAATGACATGTTGACACAGGTGCACCGAATGTGCTGAGCAACATCGTGAGCTTGGCACACTTGCTTGGAAGACGCGCCTGTGAGTTAAAAAAAACTGCGCACTCTCTGTTACACGACAGGGAAGAAAATTTCAGATGAAATTCTTTTACCTCATCTTCGAATTTAGCTTTTTCCAGGTAGGCTTGGGCCGGTTATGGGTCCTACAAGTTAAATAAACCAAAAAGAAGTGCTCAAAAAACCCAAATGGGGAGGAAATTGATACCTATCCCCAGTATGGTCGCCAATTTGTTGTATCCTTTTCGTCACCTAAGTGACCAAAAGAAGAACACTTACAAGTCCAGTTGGGTTATCTAGACAAGACAGAAACGAGTGCAAGAGTTAGAAATGCCAAGCACAATAAGAAAATAAACAACTAATCTAATAACAGTTAAAGAAACTAAATTAATGTGCATAAGGGAAATAGAACAAAAGAAAGACCGATATTCATGCCACCAATGGATAGATTGTATTAGTGGGCAAACACCAAAGAGAAAGGGAAACTTATGGGCCCCTCTTCTCCAAGGGAGGGCTCTTGAACCCTCAATGATTGATCTCTTCTTACAAATAACAAACTAAAAGGAAATGGTGAAGAAATACAAAGCTCATTCACTGAAGAGGTGACATGAATGGCCCAATGAAATAATGCGTGTATTCTCTAATGAGGAAAGAGGTTCCTCCAAGAGAATATAGGCAGCATAACAATAAAAATGAATTCTTAGAAATATAGTGCACCCATGGCCTCTTTTTACAACAAATCTTTGAGGCTTTATCCAACCAGTCTTTAGTGTGAACAAGGGGCTCTTTAGGGAACCCTTAGGTCTTTGACCAGCCCCCCACTCGAATTCCGCTCGGATTTGGGTGTCAAATCAACTTGGGAGATGAACCAGAAGTGGGTGGAAGGCCAACCAAAATCATAAATGTGTTGTTCTAAGGTATGCGCGGATTTTTATGTCCACAGTCGTGCATCGGGCGCATGTGCACTTTTTCGGCGTTTTCGACTGGCGCACGTGCGCGGGCTTCCTTTGTATTTTGAGCACATGTTGATTTTATAACCAGTTGCATAGTTTTGTGCCCTTTGGAAATGCATTTTTTGGGCCATGGATGAACTAATAGGTGTTTTGGAGATGTTGGATTCCTGTAACCATTTGTGGATGAAATTTCAGTGATAACACCCATGTATGTTTGTTTTTGTTTTTTACTTATAGGTCTATATTCCTCAGTAGGGTGTTTTGAGCTTGACTCCACAGCCTAATGTAGAAGGCGACTGAAACTGTAAAATAGATATTAAAGCCTCGCAGGGAGGACTCTATCCCCCATGGAGCCTAATGTTATCACATATCCTTGTAGGGGGGATGTTTTCCTTGGTTTTGGCCTCTAGGTGACAAAATGCAAAG
>JASDQU010437432.1:79612-105381 GCA_032191745.1 Picea mariana | reverse complement strand
AGTGCCTGGTAGTGTAAATATTAAGGTAACATATGCATGCAAGACAAAACATGCGGAGTACCTCCCGAGCTAAAAATCTAACAAGGAAAAGGTTCTCCAGGGAGAGAGGCATCTGCACAGCAGTGGAAGAAGAAGGACCTTAGCAAGGTCAAGTGTTTTGCTTTTCATAATCTAGGCCATTATGCTTCACAGTGTCTACATCGAAAGAAAGGGAGAGAGAAGTGACTAACATCATCAACAAAGGTGGATGAGGTTGCATACATGATTCATAGGGATTTCCTATTGGTCTCTTCCATTTTTGGTACAATTTTTGGTAGTGGGACTTGGTTGGTGGATAGTGGAGCTTGTCGTCATATGACAGAATAACAAGAGTCACTCACTAGTTTGTCAGAGGAGGACTCGAGACTACAGGTGAAGCTTGGTGATAATGTTATGTATGTAGTCAAGGGAGTTGGGACAACTTCGTTTCAATTGGAGTCCGAGAAGCCTCTCAGGATGAGTGATGTGTTGTATGTACCAGGATTGAAGAAGAAACTACTTTATATCTTTGCCATGGAGGATAGAGGTTCGCAATAGCATTCTCAAGTGGATAGGTTTTTGCATGTCCGAGAGGATCGAACATTGATTCAATAGGGGTCATTGATGTTCATGATGGTGGTATTTATAGGTTGAATGGAAAACCATCCTAGGCCTTGGTACATGACAATGATAGTCTATGCAATATTTGGCACAAGAGATTGGTACACTTGCATTACAAGGCTTTGGCAGTGTTGAGGAAGATAGTTACATGTCTTCCAGAGTTTGGAGTAAAGCACCGGTGTGTATGCAGGGGTTGTGCACTTGGAAATAATGCCAAGGCTATTTTTTCGAGCAATGATAGTAGGTCCAAGAGAATCTTAGATCTAGTACATTTAGATGTGTGTGGACCGATGTTAGTTCAATCTTTGAGTGGTTACTTGTACTATGTGACCTTCTTTGATGATTATTATAAGAGGACATGGATATTCTTCATGAAGACCAAGGATGACGTCTTCAGTTGACTCATGGAGTTCAGGGCTCAGGGGGAGAATCATATAGGGAAGAATATCAAGGTCTTGAGGTGAGATAATAGGGGCGAGTATACCTCCATTGAATTCAGATATTTCTACAAGGGGGCAGGGATCAAGAGAGAGATGACAATGTGTTGTGACAGGCACTACAACCCTCCATTTTCCTTCATTCCATTGAAATTTCCCTTCTGATAAAATGGAGCCCCTTTCATTTATATGATTTGAAAAATCCTTCCATCACCCTCTCTCTTTACGTTAAGTCTTTTTTGGTGAGTCCTACTTATCTTAAGAAAAAAACTGGCAAAACGAAGAACTTGAAAAAAACCTTTTTGAGCAAGTCTAGGAAAATCGACAAAGTTGGTTTTAACTCCTTCGATGTACAATGAAGGAGTTCCCCTCTTCAACTTCGATGAACCTCTTATTTCCTGAGTTAACATCAATTCCTCCGATGAAATAAGAGGAGTTGGTTCCAACTCCTCCGATTCCCATTGAAGGAGTTTCCTCCAAGTCTACCGATGTGTTTGGAGGACTTTGAGGCAAGTTCTCCGATGAACATTGGAGGACTTTCAACTAAGTTATCCGATGCTCATCGAAGAAATTCCTCTCAAATCCTCCGACCATAACTATATTGCCAACTCCACATTTATTGCAAGACTCATCGATCTATATATGCATCGAACGGTCAAACATTTTCATTATCTTGTTAGGAAGTCGAGTTAAGGGGATATCTCTTCAGATCAATAATGCACTGAGTTGTTATGTCCAGAATCACAACCTTTCAATATCCTCCACATGGCATTGGACTTCCAGGTATGTATGGACATTCTTCATTTTCTTGCTAGGTTTAGGGTTTCTTCCTTTGTTTTATTCATACTTCATTTTCCTTTTGCTTATTCACACAACCCTCTTGTTTCTTCCACTGCTCTATCCCTAGCCCATGTCTGCAAACAATTTTTACCACACACTATCAACCTTCTTGCTTGCACCCTGACAATATTTTCATGGCCTTCTTTCCCCAAAAGACATTCAATATTTTGGGTTGCCCCATTATTTGGCCCTAACGAATTTAGTGAACCCATAAAGGCCTTAACTCGAGTACCTATGTCAAGCTTCGGGAATACGACTGAATACTACTCTCAGTCGAGCTACAAAGTTTGAATTTGAACCCTTTGTCATCTCTGAAATTTCTCACTGGGAACGATCTTAGAAACCCCCCCAATCATATCAGAGGAGTTCTTGTTAACTCCTCGATATGATCGGAGGAGTTCCAAACAACTTCCCTGACTCTTTACTACTTAATCGTACCACTTAAGGTTAACTCCTTCAATGCGATCAGAGGAGGTATAAGCAAATTCACCAAACCTTATCCAAACTCAGAAGCCCAAGACACAACTCCTCCGATGTATTATTAGAGCAATTGGAGTTAACTCCTCCAATTCATGTTGGAGGATTTGCCCTCAACTATGCCGATTGAAGCTAATTTGATCAACTATGTTTCTTACTCAGAATCCTTAGCATTAAATTTCTTGAAACACAATCGGAGACTCTGACATTAACTAGTCCGATGTACATCAGACAACTTATTACAATCTCCTCCAATTCACATCAGAGGAGTTAATATCTAGACCTCCGATTTTACCTTATCAAATTTTTTTTCATCCCCTCTTCCTCATATTCTCACCAAGTTACCTGAGCATGCCTGCCATCACCTTAACATCCTCAAATGATGACTCTCTGCTTAGTGACAAACCCAATGAGTTTTCTGGTAGATCAAATTATTAAGTTGCATTCAATTTTATATTATATTTTAATATATGCATTGAGCTCATCTTTCTTGCAGGTTCAAGTGTGTCACCTCAAAAGAAGACAATAAGCAAGGTACTTGGGACCAAGGCCTCTGATAGCAGTGAGCAAGCAGAAGGAGAGCCATAACTAATCAAAGTTATGTACGATGATACATCAACAATTGTGGAGAAGGACGAAGAAATGTTGAAATGGGGAGACGTATACCATATGTTCAAAAAATATCGAAGCCAAAGAGCTAGATGAACTCCAAGAATTCAAGAATATTAGGAAGTCGGGAATATTCAAAGTAGAAACACACCCAAGAATGTTCCCCTATTCATATTCCATCGCATGGATTCTAAAGAATATCGATGTAAATGGTAGACACATCTGCAATGCAAGGAAATAACCCATAACTTCATTCAGACCCAAGTATTTGGCCAAGTGATATCATATAGAGAAGGGAAGTAAGAGGTTGGATAAAAATCTCCTTAGTGATTTTGAGTACACACCGAAGGACCTATTCCCCAAGTGGTATAGGGTAGACAAACAATTCAAGTACATATCTAAAAGTGGATATCCCACAAGTGCTCTAAGAAGACACTATCGATACGTGGTAGCTATGCTGTGTAGATTATATGGGGAACTCGACGCATGAAAATTCTCCCTATCCTATATGCCCCTGATATATTACTGCGCAGATGAAGGGGCATCGGTCAATTGGGAAGACATTCTGTATGAGAATCTCACAGTGGTTATCTCTATGGTAAAGGGAGCCAATCTCAGAATGTTTCCAAGCTTCCATATGTCTTCATACCTTCTAGACATTATGTGCAAAAACCATAAATAACCCAATATGGGATGGAGTTGGCATCCATTTGACTCAACAATTCACATGTATTGTAAAGTACTCTGGGAACACAAGTACCGCACATAATACCAAAAGACATGCAAGCACTTTCTGGCCCCATTATACAAGTTCATATTATGCACCACTCCCCCATGCATGACTGGCAAATCCATAGTGTTCATAAGGAGAATCGGGGACTGGTATCTCATGGAAAACGACACGTATATAAGGGTATATGGTGTAATGAAACCACCCCATCTATTTCCCCGGTTTTTGCTCGACAAACTCGTACTCCAAAAAGTGGAATACTAGACCATCATACATGGATTTGGGGGAATGTTATATTGACTGAAGAAAGCAATATAGCCCTCACTGCTACTGTATGTTGGAAATTACTTCTTCGAGAATACTAAGAAAATCCAAGTAGAGTTAAATACCTTGCTATCCTATCACTTCATAGAAGAGCAGTACATAAGACATGACCCCAAGAACAACGTGTGAGAGAATTTCAATAAGATTGGTTTGCCTGGGAGTATACCACAGACATCTGGGAGGAAGAAGAAGTGCACAAAAATGCTTGGAATTACATCAAATTCATCTTCAATAGGCGTGGAAAAATAAGAGGGAGGATCACATATGAAGACAAGGATAAGGAGGAAGCCGAAAAGATGGTAGAGGAAGAGGAAGTTGAGCAATCTCCTCGTACTTCCACCTCAATACACTTAGTTTCAACAAAAGAAGTAGAAGAAGTACCGACTCATAAAAAGAGGAGAGATAAGAATAAATTCCTTAAGAAGAAGAATGATGCAGGGAAAAAGAAGTGTAAGATTGATGCAGACAAGGCCAAGGCCAAAGCTGAGGTAGAGGAAAAATCCACAATAGAACGAGAGATCAAACAAAAGGAGCAAACAACCAGGGAAGCAGATGCAAAAGATGCAACATAACAAGTAGAAACAGTGGCTAAAGAGGCAACTGACAAAGTAGCTAAGGTAGAAAGAAAACAGAAAGAGGCAAAAGACAAACGGGGTGATACCCAACTAATGGTAACATATATTCGAGAAATGTCTACTGCGGATATAGGAATAAACATATCGGGAAACGACCTAAGACTTGGACTCCGAGAACAATTCCAACCAAGTGAGGTTCTTGACTTAAGGAGCTTCACCTACGACAACAAGATAGGCAAAATTGTGTAGGAACATGTGAATAAAGCACCAACAACGAAAGGGATGCCTATATCAATTGTCACACACGTTCCTATGACAGGAGACGTGAGGGAAAACCCCATAGAAATGGATATGACTGGCTATGCATTTATGAATTCTAACATAGATAACATTTGCAAACTGTGCCAACAGAATGAGGAGAAGGAGGCAAGAATCAGAGAACTAGAGGAAAGACTCCAACAAGTCAGAATCGATGAACATAGCCTTCAAAGTTTTGTATTTAGTGATGAGAAGGTCAAGAGAGAATTATAAGAAGCCATCATAGACATGTATGCACACCTACACCTCTTTCAAGAAACAACAACTTTAATCATGGAGCAGAATAATTAGATACAAACAAAATTGACACAATACAAAATAATCCGAGAAGGTATTGATGACATCAAAAGAAGGATTGCTGAAAATCCCGACGAACCTATAGAACTGTACAGACCATCAAAAGCAAACAAAAAAACAAGCCTAAATGTGCTTGACCATTTTCAACATGTGGGGTAGAAAGCTGATAGGGAGGTTACGAAATCACTGGAAATATGCTCAATGGTACACAAAGCTGCATAGGAATTGATCATCAATAGCAGATTACCAAGGCCAAACGAGCTCCAGAAGAATCCCATGACATAAGAGCTAGTAGACAAGTTACATGACAACAAAAATCAAAGAAAGGAAGTGGTAGAGGCAACCACTACCATCTCCATAGACCTCACAGACCACCATTTGCTGCAACCAATAAAACTCTATACCATGATACAAGATTTCATGATGACACTAGCAAAATACATGAGCACCCTTGAGGACAACACGACCATGAAAAACACATCCCTAGAACAAATGATTTACAGAAGGATCAAATCCCTATATGAACAACTAGAAAACTAGATGATATACATCAGGGACAAAAATCCATGAATGAAGACAAAACAATGACTTGATGATGTCAACACCTATTTTTTGTTTTTTGTCTTTTCTCAACCAACCCCAATTTTTTCATTATTGTACACTTGTCACTAAGAAGTAGGAAGTTGAATCATTTTGTAACCGCCTCTTCAAGAAGAAGGAAAAGAGTCATCCAATAGTTACTAAGAATTGTATAAGAGAGAGCAGAGACTTAGTTTGAAGGGGATTTTTGAATCTTCAAACATTGTCTATTTCTGAACTATTTTGGGAACACAATGCCAACTAAAATTGGAGAGTTTTTTCTTTGGTGTTTTCATGTATTATTGATAAAAATGCTAATAAGGAGAAGCCCTCAGGGAAAATTTTTTTGAGAAGGAATTCTTTTGTGTGAAACAATCTAAGCGGTGAATTATTTCAACTGAAGATGAATGTTCTTCATACAGACTGTAAGAATACTAGTTATTTACAGATTAAATCTTATGCAATCTATGTTATTCTGTAGTTTAAAATGTTTCTTCGAATATGTTTACTCCTTGATATTTCCAAGTTGTTAATGTGTGCATTGCTGTTATTTGGACTAATCTGGTTATATGTATTTGTACACACTTGTTTCTTATTCTTCTCTTCTATTCCATCTATCTGTGTAGGAGTTTACGTAGGATTCAGTTTCATTTTCCAACTCACCGATTACTTTAGTGTGCTCCTAGATAGGATATATTAGAGTAGATTAGTAATAGATTAGTTTGAATTTCATACATAGTATTCATCTACATTTTCTTATTGCATATCCACACATCATTGATCCAGTTGGCTATTGGTGGTCACCCACCTATTCCAGCTGGCTCCTCTTGTCCATTTTTAGTTCAACACATTCTTCTGTACTTCTTTGTAATTGTGGGTTCTCCACTTCTGGGGCTGTCTGAATCCCTACACATCTTCGAGGTGGATATTGGTGGCCTCTCACCCAATCAAACTGGCTTATTTTTTATGTTTTCATGTTAGCACATCTTGTTGTACTTCCAGGGCCGTTTTGGAGGCTTAATTAAAGTTTTTTTGAATCACCATTGTCAAACTATAGACAAAGTCAGATTTTTATGATAGAATGTGTAGCTCTTTGAAATACCTTTTCAAAGGGATATCACGCACCTAAAACGAAGGTCGTAGGCAAAAGTTACGACCCCGAAAAGTTGAGGTACCAACTTACCCATAGGGGCCCACATGAATTTTGATGTTTCACCTCCTATGGTTAGGTTTTTGGATGTCTAGGGTTTTGACATTCATGAGTAATATCAAAAATGCCTTTAGAGCCTCATTGTAATTAATTCTGCTCATATGGATGCACGTAGAAGCCACATCTCTCCTCAGAGATAGCTACCACCATTTGAGTAAGTGTTTTAGTCTTGCAATTTTATAGTTTCAACCTATTTCATTATTCACTAGAAGATATTTTTCACTGGATATCTATGTTATTCTTCATATCTCGATGTTTATTGTATTCAGTATGTTAATCAGTTCGTTCCACTATTAAATCTAGATCGGTGGTATCAGAGTGGTCTACTCTTAATTTATTTTTCTTCATGCATGTCCCCAACAAGATCTGGGTACAAGAAGTTGGGACTCGAACCAATCGAGCCATTGTAAAATCGGCTGCGCTAATCCCGACAAAAACCCATGGGGGACGAAAATAAAGATGATGGAGCATGAAATCCTATTAAATGTTGCTCGAGGAAGCCCTCGCGTGACAAGGGAATGAAATGATGGACAACTTCGTGCAGATCCTTCGACCATTGCCCACATGAGAAGCATATTCATCAAGCGGCCATGCAACCCCCTTCAAGGTACATGTAAATTTTGATATTCCATTATTTGAAGGACTGATAGATGCAGATGCTGTAGATAAATGGTTAAATCTGATCGAAGGGTATTTTTCATTCCACAATTTTTCCGATAGGGAAAATATCACTTTTTCACTCCTCAAGGCCATTCACCATGTTAAAGATTGGTGGGATACTTACTCTAAGCAAAGGGCTGTAGAGGAATCTGCAATGTTTGTGGTGGCCCCTACATGGGATTCCTTTCAGGATGCCATTAAAGAAAAATACTACCCTGTTGGAAGCTACGAGGACCAGTACACTAGATGTACCAGCCTACATCAAGAAAGGGACCTGAAACTACCAGATTTCACTAATATTTTCCATACCCTACACACCAAATTGGGTATCAAAGACTCTGAGTATCATCCGGTGCTTAAATACCATGACTGTTTGCATAGATAATTTCAAACACAAATGGATTTTCTGGACATCACCTCATTGGGCACGACTTATAGATACGTTGTCAAGATCAAGCATAAATTTAAGTAGAAAATATGAGAGTTTGGATCTACAAACCCCTCACAACCGAATTAGGGAAAAGGCGGCCCCAACCCACACAACAAGGGACCAAGTTGAGATGTCCGCCCTCATGACAACCAGTCCAAGTTGCAACACAAGAAGGGAAATGAGAAGATGAAGATGGACATGGGAAAATGGTGTGAGTACCATAAAATCCCTTGGAAAAACACCGAAGAATACCGCTCCAAGAAGTCACTCATGGCCGAACTAAAGGCTTTCGAGTCAGAGGCCAATTCTGATTCCAAATCAAATCTTGAAGGAGGGAAGCGGATTATCGATGCTGAACCTATTGCTACTGTCGCTACCACCAAATTCCGACCAAGCGAACTAGAAGAACTAGAGGAAGGCGAATGCCTCTTTCACTCACAGATGTGGGTAAAGGGGGATCCTCTTCATTTCATTGTCGATAGAGGTAGTCAAAAGAACATGATTTTAGCAGAGGTCGTCAAGCAGCTGGACCTGCCAATGACACCGCACCCACAACCCTACACTATCAGTTGGTTTCGCCAAGGAAGAGATCTCTGTGTCAGCCAACAATGCCGTCTGTCCTATGACATCAAGCCTTTCAAAGATGAGGTATTGTTTGATATTTCTCCCCTTGAAGTTTGGGATGTTATTTTAGGACAACCATATTTGTGGAAGCATCATGCTGTGTATGATTCTAAACCCCGCAGTTTTATTATTACTTTGGGTAGACAATTGTACAAGATACCAGAGGTAGCGCCTCCTACTGCTATTTCTTTAATCTCTACTAAGCAATGCCGTAAGGTCATTTCAAAGATTAAGAAGTTCATCTTCTTTATGATCCATGCTCATAGTAAGCAGAAGGTCACCACCACATCCATGGCCTTTACACAGAGCCTTTCTTTGCAGCAAAAGAAAGTGGACAGGATCATGGAAGAATACAAAGACGTCTTCTCCTCACCTACAGGGGTACCGACACTTGGCAAGTCAAGAATCCAATTGATTTGACCCCCGATGCACCTCTACCTAATGGACCAGTATATTGTCACTTGCTGATGGACAATGATGAAATCAAGCGTCATATATAAGAGTGTCTCCAAAAGGGACACATCAGACCCAACTCCTACCCTTGCGGAAGCCTGATTGTACTGGTGCAGAAGAAGGACGAGACTTGGTGACTCTGCATTGATTAGGCGATTTTGTTGGAAAAGTGGAATGCACTCCATGGTCCAAGCTGCATGCTATCTTCCTATGTAATTTTCAAAAGGTACAAGGTCAGAAGTATGATGGCTATGGTACCCAAATTATTTAAGAAATATAACAATGCTAGGGAAATAATGATTAGTTGAAGAATATTAAAACATTTGATGCTGCAACACTACCTTGCTTTGAAAAGGAAATATTCAATAGTTTTTCTCAACATTGGGAATCATACCTCATCCTTGGTGATTATCCAACTTTGTTGGACAAGAAGAATGCACTCCACAGGACAAGCTTCACGCTTATTTCATGTGAAATTTTCAAAAGTTACAAGGTTAGAAGTATGATGGCTATTTGGAACCAATGAGCCTAGTATAACCTCTAACTACATTGATTTCCTACAAATTCTGGGGATTCTAGTCACATGCCTTGGAATAAGAGTTTCTCCATATATTCTTGGGTAAATGCTGGATAAGTTGTCATACTTGTGGTATTGCGAAAATGAGAATCTCCAATGGATAAAATGATTGGAAATATCTATGGATCAGGGTACAAGAAGACCTTGCCAATGGTAAGGTGGAACAAAGAGAAGAATTATAGAAATCACAAGAGAGAATGATAAATTTTACACAATATTAAACCACACAAACAAAAGTAAAGTGTATTTTGTCAATCTAAGCTTCAAATGAATAGTCAAAATCAAGTAAATTTCTTGATCAATGTACCAAAGTGTCTAAACGTAGAACAATGGATACACACGCAGTGACATTCTAATATCAACCTCCCAAAATTAAAGATAAAGCAAGTCCATGTAGCACCAACACGCTTGCAACCTAAGCATGTGCAAACAATATATTGTTGGGATGACAAAACTGTTGTGGAAGAAACCACCATCTTTAGGGAGTTTTTTGGTGTATTTTCTTTTAGTGATAATGACCTCAAAGGTACCCCAAAAGAGTATTGGGAGTTAAATATCAGACCACCCTAAATGCTAATTCCATCAGACAGAGGCCTTACAAACTCATACAAAATACATGAAGAAGGTAGAAGAAGAGCCAAAGATGTTGGATGTTGGAGTGATGGACCCTATTCAACTAAGTGTCTAGGTTTCATCAATTATTATTCCCAAAATAATGTGAATCCCATGGTATATGTGGATCTTCATATGTTGAATTTTTTCATGATGAAGTATCCATTTCTTGCACCCTTGACATAATAAGTTCTAGAAGCAATGGTTAGACATGAACTATATTAGGATGACTAGGCTTTGTATGGTTGTTTAGACATGAATATTGTAGAGCTTAGGTGCATGTTACAAAGATGTCATGGGGTGGGAATTTCATTGAATCTTGAGATAGTCATTTCCTCCAACCATTTGGAAGGTTGTTCAGACACATTTTTCCAAAATACAGTATGATGGTGGATCCCCAAAAGTTTACATTATTAGAGATCCACCACCCCACACCTAAGCCACATTAGTGTAAAGTACTTATACTTATATCAATTTCTATAGAAAAATTGATTAAGTGCATAACATTACCACTCAAATCATTGCTAAAAAAAGATACACCTTTTATTAATTGGTTGCAAAAATACCTAGAAAGTTTTGAACTACTAAAATAAAATATTCACAATTACTCCAACCTTTTGGAAGGTTGGTTGGGACATATAGTTCCAAAAGATAGTATGAATGTGGATCCAAAAAAAAGTTTTCTTTATTAGGGATCTATCACTTGCACTAATCCATATTAGTTTAAGGTTCTTCTTGGTTATATTGACTACTATAGAAAAATTGTTTGGGGGTATGCTACAATAATGATACCAATTAACGAGCTGCTGAAAAATGAGACACATTTCATTAATTGGTTGCAAAAACGACAAGAAAGTTTTGAACTACTAAAAATATAAAATATTATAAATGTTATGTCCAAGAAATATGAATAAACATATAATGAAGTCCAACTGGTCTAAAATCCTATGCAAAACATCAATAATCAATAAATCAAGAAATATGAGAGACAAAAGAAACACGAGAGATAAGTTTTTACGTGGTAAAACCGCAATGTGGGGAAACATCCATCAAAGTTGGTCTTATATTTCTCAGGAAAACTCTCCAATCTTACAATGCTTGGTCATCCCCATATATGCATTACATCACATTCCATTTACCACTCAAAGGACCTCCTTCACCTCTATTATATATGAGAGTGTGAAAGGAAAAAAAATCCCATAATGCATGTGGGATAAACCCTTTTTACAAGATATAGAGTTTGTGAAGAAAAACATTACAAATTGCCATAGTTATGTAATCTAAGACCATTTGGAAATCATTAGCACATTATAACATTCCCCCTTAATAATGACTAGAGGTATAGAATCACAGTTGGAGTTGTGCTACATGGAAATATGATATCTCACAAGTTTTATGATGCCTAATTGTGTGTACAAATCCCTCATGATGACAAGCTATACAACGATAAATGTGGCTGATTCCTCATTGTGTGTACAAATGCCTCATAATGATAAGATATACAATGGTAAATGTGGCCACTAGAAAAACGTTACATGATAGATGTAATCTAAAGATGAAGATGAAATTACATTACATTCCCCGTTAATGACAACTTCAAACTTCCCAAAGAAACCACAAAGATAGATTCAAACTTTGTTGCTGTCGGGGATAAGCTGCTAAGTGGAATAATGTAGAAAACCATTCATATATTGCAACCAGATCCTCAATAAGGTGCAAGGAGAAGACACTTGCTATCATAAAGAATCAATGCAAAATGACCAACAACCCAATCCTCAATAAAGTGAAAGGAAAATACACTTGCTACCTGTAACATCCAAATTTCACTGAGCACTTTCATAACACTGAATTATTCTTTGAGGACACTTGCGTGCAAGTGATCCGGTTAAACATGGTACTATATGATTAACTGATTGATTTATGAGTTAAAGTATATGTTATAATTGAGTATTGAAATTTTCATAGGTTATTAATATTGATGTATAGCATTGAAAGGTATTATGATGAGGCTTCCTGAGTGTGCAAGAAACATGAGATGATGAGGATGCTGATGGAATCGACATAATACCTTGGACTCCAGATTGCATGAGGGAGTGGACTATTGAATTTGATTATGAGCACTTGATTTTATTACGCATGTATTATGATGATGATTTAAATTATGGATTTCATGTATAAGAGTTATTAATATTATTTTTTTTAGTGGATGCATGCACGGTGATGCTTGCTAAGCTGACTCACATATGGAGTAAAGGTTTCATAAATAGATATCAGATAAATTAGGGAGAGGTGTGGCAACGTCCTTGTCACAACCTAATAGCACTCCCGCTGTGACATGAGCTAAAGGTTAACAATTACCTTGTTCTTGAGAGGTTCACGATGTCATGAGGGAAGAGTGAGCCAGTCACTCACGAGGATTTCTGAGGGTTGCACAATAAAGAGGATTCCTTATTCCTCAGTAAGCCCTTAGTTTCATACAAGGTCGACAAGTAGAGTATTGACTCCAAGCGTCAGACAACTTCCAAACTAAGTAAAAAATGAGAAACAAAGAGAATGGCGAGTGACTCCCTTGGAACACGTCGATGTGTCTTGAAGGGAACGTCACATAATAAATTATAAACATAAATAAAGAAAATGAAACTTGAGCGTCTAGAGAAATTAATAAAAAAATTAGAAGACCTTAGAGGATGAATTGAATATTTAGAATTGTTAGAAAAGAGAATATAAACTTTATATAAATTTATGAGAAAGAACATAATAAAATATAAGCCTAAATGTTTATGCCTAAATAAATTATAATAATGGGTATAAGGGAAATTAAGACTAAATAAAAAAACTAGTAAAGAGATAATAAAATTTTAATACATGTGCACAATGTGTGCATGAAATTAATAAAATAAAATTTTAATTAAAATAAATTACTTCATGAGGAAATGTGGTGTCAACATAGAGTTGGAATCCTAAGTCAAACTAGACTCTAAATCCTAACTAAGAGAAGATTCCTAATCAAAATCAACTGTAAATTAGTTAGGAGACACAATAAAAGAGAAATTGGGGAATTAAGGGACAACTAGGCGAAAATCTAGGAACCAATTGTGGAGGCGAGGAATAATTAAAAAAATGTTTAATTAAAAATAAATAAAACATGTGCAAATTGAGGGAAGAGTGACATGTGTTTGAGGTGAATAATATATGAAATGATTATTAAAAATTATCTATTTATGCATGAAAGGACAAGTGTCAAGATGAAAATTATTATAAAAAGAAGGAAGAAGAATAAGTAAGGGACCCTAATTCTAGATGACTAAAATGTTGTCAAAAACATTCTTGTGACTAGCTTTCTTGTGTGAGTTGGGTTTCAAGTTTTCCATAAGAGGTGGAAGTCTCTCCTTGTGAGGGAAATCTTGAGCTAGTTATAAATAGGAAATTTTGTGTGTAACCCCTTTGCGGCTTGCGGGGCTAAGGGGGAAGAAGAGTACTCCTAGCGTTTGCTGGGACGTACCAGTGAAGTCCATTGATTATCAAGAAAGAAGAATCATTGCATAGAGCCTGTTACAGATCAAAATCACTCATTTCAATGATGGTTAGTGTCGTCGTTACAAATATCACAAGTGTCGCATATTGATCGCAAGTGTCACAAACATTATCTTGTCTATGTGGTCTCTCTAACGACATCGTAAAGACACTTAAGACACCTCAAAGACTGGTATTGAAGAAGAGTAATCAATTGACAAAGAGTACAAGACTTTTGCCACTGAAAAAGCCACTCAAAAGTCAAATTTGGAAGGTAGCACTCCCCTACATATTGTCAGGGAGAGCTGACACTTTGTACCCTCTTCTAGGGGAGCGTTCCAATGCTCTGTGTCCCTTTTGAGGGAGCGTTGGCCTTTTTTGGGCGAAATTTGGTTTGTTGGAGGAAATTAGGGAAGAATCCCCTCAATATATGAAGGTGGTTGGATTCGAATCCGAGGTCGAGGCATGATCTTAGGGGAGATCCACAACTGAAGGAGAGGAATCCTCAACTTATCCCAAAGATCTCTCAAGTGGTTATGCATCTCCAAGCCTATATAAGGAGGCCTCTTCATGGTGAAAATATATACGGAGATTGAGAATTACACCAAACTTATGATCCCATAAGTGAGATGCCATTGAAGCATAATCAATGTAGATTACTTGAGCAAAGGGGTTGGACAAGGAGAGTTGGAAGAAGCTGCTGCACCTTCATCAAAGGATTGTAAGTACTCTTCATTTGTTCTCATTAATATACATACATGCTTGGCCTGTTTCTTTCAAGTTTATGTTTGTTCCACATGAACTTGTCTTCAGTAGATAGATATGTATTTGAGCTAATCTTATCATAATAGGAAGCTTGCTGTATTTTTGTTTGTTCTACAGGACCTATCGAGGAGCTTGGGATTGAATCTCAACTTGGACTTAGCAAGGACAAATTCCATTTAAAAAGGTACACTTTTCCCCTTCCTCTTCATTCATTAGCTTAATTATATCTAAAAGGATGTCAATGACCAATGATAGCACCCTTTTTGTATTGGTTTTAGGGGTCTAGATACCAAGGGGGAATCCGCTTGTCCGCAGGAGGATTCACCTGTAATAGAAATTGGCGACTCCATTGGGGAGGAGCTCTGATTTTTGTTTCCTTTCCTAGATCTTGTTTTGGCCCTTTGCCTACTTCCTGACCTTCTCCATACTATATTTGATTCTTAGATCTGAGTGATTGGATCTTGTTTCCATCACCTTCAAGTTGATTGACTGAGTTGGCTTGATTTTTTTGACTTTCTGGGCATTTTTCCTGAAATTTTAGAGGCCAGCGCCCCCCTACCCTTGTTACCAGAGCGTTGACACTCTCTGCTAGGTTTACACAGAGCGTTGGAATGCTTCGGTGCCCCTTACACCAGAGTGTTGCCCCTTTTCTGTGCAAAATCCTTTATGGTTTCTTCCTTTAAGTTTCAATTTTTGTTTTTTGCACTTGCTCAGGGTCTTATCATCTCAGTTTATCTTTATCTTGGCCTTCAATACTCTGTTTTCTAAGAATTGATCTCTTTTGTTTGGAAATTTGAAATTTTCTTGCCTTTCTTTGAAGTCACTCTTTGTCTTTGTTGATTTAGAGTCCACTTGCTATTTTCTTCTGATTTATTTGATCGAGTGGAAAATTTTGTGAGGAATTTCAAAGATCTGTGCACCATTCCTTTTGATCTTTGAGGTCATCTTATCCAAGCCATTTTCAATATTTTTGAGTTTTTGGTTTTCTTTTTGCAAATTTTTGTCATCTTTGTCTTTCTTGTTTTATCACAACGAGAGTGTGTTTTTTGTTTGTGTGTAACTTGCTTCTAATTGTCTGAACCTTGTGAACTTTGCAATCTAGATGACATAGGGAGTTTTATATCAGATTGATTATCATTCACACATAAAGCAAAAGGATACTTTTTATGATTGTTTTTGGACATTAGAAAGGAATTCTATGAGATTTTAGCATTATATTGGATTTGATTGAGAAACAAATTGATTGAGGATTCTACATCTTAGTGTTTGACAACAAAAATACCATCTTTCTCTTTCCCTTAAATAAGCATTCATTGAAAGAAAGGAATGCTTATCATTTCTTATGCATATTTTTGGGATTTGAGTCATAATACCATCAGTTTCATTGTCATACACCTTTTGAGTAAAGAACAACTGCAAAATTAACGCTAATTAAAATTTATCTAGAACATTTTGTTTTTAGAATCTTCTGCCAACATTAGACTAGGATTAACACTTTGGATTAGGTAGTGAGTACAACTCTCCAAAGAATTCAAAACAAACATTATCATCTTTCGGTAGGGAGAGAAAAATCCAATTGTTGTATAGGTTTTCTAGGATCCCCCTCTCACACAGGGGTTACACACGAGGTCACATTCGAGAGAATTACGAAGATTATCCCTCCGTGGTTCAACTGTTTGTAGTGGTCAGATCTTATATTGAGGGTTCTTCTTGAGGCTCAGCTGGTTTCATTTGGTCTCGGTGCTTCGTGAACTCCGAATCCGTTCGGGTTCCTCTGGAGTTCTACTGGTCCACTTGTTCTCAGTTCTCTCGAAGGATTTAAGACTTGTTATCCTGCTCATATGTTCAGACCAGACTATTGACTGTACCCGCCCAGGGGTTGACTGCGAGTTGGTGTCCTTAGTTGCCATAATATTTAGGTACTTACACAAGGTGACGGTGAAGGGAAGTCTCACTGTACCTGGAACAGACATTGGTCAAACTCTCTCGGGCCCCTTGGAGGTTAAATCCACAATTACTGTGTGGAATCTTGCACCAAGGTGAAAGTCTGTTAAGCAGGTTGCCATTGTAACTGTTCCACCATATCCTAGCCCCTTCTTGAATTGATCACGCGACATTGGATTTCATCACCAACTAGTACGGTCATCGAGAGAAGGTTTTGTTTGCTTGGTTTGATTCCTAGATTTGATTAGTGTATGTTGTTTCTTTTTCGTTATTGAACATAGATTTTTTCCGTCGACTTTTTTCCACCAACATCGACCCTCCACGTCGTTCGCATAGGGTACATGGAATTCCCCTAGAAAATATGGAAGATTCTACCCCTTTACCCCCTCATTCTATGGAGGGCTCTCCTCAACAGAGCGAGGTCCACGACGTTATAACCTCATAGGAGGAAGTTTCTACCTCATTAATTTTTTTTTGAATTGTTACGGATCCTATGGAGGCCTTACGCATTCCTGCGGGATATGAAATGCGTTTTCTCCAGATGAACTCATCCAGAGAACTTGTTGTCATTGATCCTTCTGAAATTTTGACTGGGTCTCATTCGAGTCTTTGAGTCGGAGACCCCCTTTGGACTACTGATATAGTTCAAATCCCACCTCGCATTGTGCGAGATCTTTACAGATTAGGAATAGGTGCTGATATACCTGTCATATCCCAATTACCCGAAACATCTGTTACCTATACCATACCTTTAGATCATTTTACTGGTACAACCGTTAGTTCCATCATACCGTCCGTTGGTCCGAACATGCAGTCTATTGGTCCAAGTTCCACTATTTCTCTCTAGATGGCCCATTCCATGATGGTCCCTCACATTGCGACTATTCCCACCAGTAATGTGGTGTTTAGCCAAGCTCCTATTGGTACACCACTATCATCTCGGCCTTCCTCATCACTTCCCCTTGGGTATAGAGCACTGAATCCTTCCATTGTCAACACTACCCCAAGTTATACCCATAAGTTATATACCTACACAACAACCCAGAGGGATCAGTATTGGTATCTCTAATCCATTAAGCGACACTGGTTAGTCGCTTACGTTTGGTTTCCAAATTCCAGGGACTCAACCTCATGCTGGGGGCAACCTCCATTTGGAGGGCAACCTCCGTTTGGGGGGCAAACTCCTTTCGGAGGGAAACCTCTATTTGGGGGGAAACCTCCGTTTGGAGGGTAACCTCATGCTGGGGGATAGCCTCAAACTGGAGCCCATCATCAACCTTCTGGACAGAATGCGTCTACAACACCCAATCCTTGCCACACTCTTTTTTTGGGAAATCCACTATTCCTTGGGGGTAAACATTCTCAAGGAAAAAAACAACCTTATCCTCCTTATGGACAAAATGTCTATCCACCTTATGGAAAAACCCATCAACTGAATTATAATCCTCAAAATCCATTAGGTTATCCTCCACTCACACATGCTTCTCAACCCTCCTCGAATCTTGTTTACTCTGGTCAACAACAACCATATGAAGGAGGACCTACTGGTTACAATTACCCACCTAACCCAGTTTACAGTCCTACTGGTGTCCCTATGCCACACTAGTATCAGCCTCAGGTTAACCGACAACTATCATTTCTTACTACTCTAGATCTTCCAGACTTGTCTCGGTTGACCAATGATCCTATACATCATTATCCTTTCTGGTCAGTGATTTTAGCTAAACTACCTTCTGATATTTTGAAATTTGACGGTAAACCTGGAGAAGACCCAAATAACCATGTGATGACTTTCCATTTATGGTGTTCATCGAACTCCTTAATGGACAACTCTATCCATTTACATCTTTTTCATCGAACACTTATGGGCTCAAAAACCAAGTGGTATATCGAACTTTCACGTGGTTCTTTCCAAGATTTTAACTCCCTTTCCATGTCCTTTCTCATGCAATTTCAACTACCCATTCAATATGAGACGGGTACTGAACTCTTGACCTCCCTTCATCAGAAAAAATCCATGCATATCTTTGATCATATTCATGAGTGGAGACGATGATGAAGGTTGATCAAAGCGGTCATTCCTGACCAATTATTGGTAGAATGGTTCACTAAATCACTGTTACCGTCGATTGCTCATGATGTCGCCATGGGTGGTGTAGTCACCGAGGAATAGGCCATTGCTCGGGCTCAATAATTAGATTTGGTTTATTCCCAATCTGGTTCTTTGTAAATCCCAAATGCTACCCATGAAAATACCGATCCATCCAAACCATCATCTACGTCACATGCGGATGGAGTTATCGGCTCCGTCAAAACACTATCTGTTTCCCAGTCGAATGAAACGACAAATCGATCTGCTCCGACATCCACTCCCAATTCGACCACACACTCCTCTACCTCCCCCCAAACTCAAATCTCTGAGGTGAATGTAGTTCAATCTGCCCCTTCACAACAAACCAGAGGTAAGAAGAAGACAAAGAACAAAAACAAAAAGAATAATAACAATGAATCATCGAAAGCTCAAAACCCACCACCTACTAACAAAAAGAAACCACAACGGAAACCAAAGTTCCCATGTCTTATTTTTGGTGATGATCACTACACTCGAAACTATCTGCATCGCAATGAAGTGGCCAAACTTTTCAAGGGGAATTTCTAACCTGCCGTGCTTACTCAGCCTTTTCCACAACAACAATCTATGGTTTCTCAAACCCCCTCTCCAGGGGGCAGTTCTAGCCACCCTTATGATGAAGCCTCAACAAGTTCTCATATCTATCTCTTCAATGAGATTGATTTAACCACTCGCTCTATGACATACGACACACCAATTAAACCTGACAAAGGAAAAGTCACTAACGGTACTTTATCGGATCCATCACCATCCTCCGTTATTCCTCCATTAGTTAGTCCTCCATCCAGACCACTTCAGATTGAGAAACCTGTGTTCGGCTCTATCTTACGCCCTTCTAAGAGCACTATCCGTAAATCTACCTTTAATCCTAGTTCACGTGCAGCCCAGAACTACAACATTGTTGAAGATCTGGCACAAGCACCATGTGCTATGTTTGCATTAGAAGTTCTACAACACTGCCCCAGTCAACGTAGAACACTCTTGGCCGCTATTGGTGCTTTTGATCCTGAATCATCCAATAATATCATGTTTAACCTGGATAATTTCTCACCTCAACTCTCTCATCAACTTGCTTTCCAAGTTGACGTTGTTGTTCATAATCAACAAATCCACCGCACTATCTTGGATGAGGGATCCTCTACATGTGTCATGTCTTTAGCCTGCTGGAAAATCTTGAAATCACCCGCACTTAACAAATCCCCAATGATTCTACGTGCATTCGATGGGTGAGGTTTTCATCCCCATGGACTTTTGCAGTCCCTGCCCATCCAATTGGGCGAAAAATCCATATCTGTTGATGTCGAGGTGGTCGATGCTCCCCTCAATTACAACTTATTGCTTGGAAGAAGTTGGTTCTATGCTATGTCCGCCATTTCTTTGTCAGTATTTCAATGTGTTCAATTTCCTCATCAAGGTAAAATTGTCACTGTCGATCAGTTATATTTCTGTACACTTAACACTCACACTCCTGCTACTAACAATATTCCCTTTCTGGGAGATCACAAGATAATGTATGAAAGTGTTGGTGTTGGATTGTTGAAGGGCTGTAGCCTTATGGGTACATTCCCTACACTACTTCCACCCACCACACATCATGTTTCCACAATCAATATGATTTCGACTATGGTTTACCAATCCTTGGAATTATCTGACCCTTGGATTGTACCTAGTCCATTAGAATTTGATGCACTAGGTGACACCATGCCACTTAGTCCAGCTGAAACCTCATACGTTGCCATCCAATATGCCTCTCCCTCCTAGAATGACCAACATCTCTTGGCACTCGACACTTACTCGATGCCATCATGGTTAAATTACTTGACATCTGCGTTCGACTACATTTCCCAAATTTTTCCTTCTGATGAATCAATAATGGAAATGCTTAGCATTGATGATGTACATTGGGATGATAGCCATCATCGATTATCTTTTCTTCCACCTCTCGAAGAAATCCAGGAAGATATACACTCTATCTTCCCCCCTAATCTTGTCCAATTTCCCCAATCACCTATACTTACACAAGATGCTATTTATGAAGGGAATTTAGGCAACATTACCTCTACAGTTGAAATAGAAGTTTCGATCAAGGAAGGTATCGTAGAAAATATTAATCTCGACATTAATTGTACACCCGAGGAAGTGGTTTCCTATACTGCTTTGTTTAAAGAATTTTGTGATGTATTTGCTTGGAGATACAAAGAGATTCCAGGGATCAATCCTTCGATCGTTGTGAATGAGATTAAAACCTACCCACGTGTAAAACCTGTTCTACAAAAACTCCGCCTGATCCATCCTAAGAAGACCACGACTATTAAGGCAGAAGTTGAGAAATTATTGAAAGCTGGTTTCATCTATCCTGTCCCTTTGACGGAATGGGTTTCAAACATTGTTCTGGTCACTAAGAAGCAAGGGACCATTCGTGTCTATGTTGATTATAGGGACCTCAATAAGGCTGGTCCGAAAGACAACTACCCTACCCCCTTCATCGACCAGATTATTGATAATTGCGCTGGTAGCGTAATTTTCTCTTTTATGGATGGTTTCTCAAAGTATAACTAGATTGACATTTTACAAGCTGATCAACATAAGACAACCTTCATCTACTTATGGGAACTTTCGCCTATCAAAAACTACCTTTTGGCCTTAAAAATTCTGGTGCTACATTCCAGCGAGCCATGTCCTATGCTTTCCACGATATCAAACATATTGCGGAGCCTTACCTCGATGACTTACCTGCCCACTCATCCGATCGATCAGACCATTTTGGTCATCTACGGGCTATTTTTCTTCGATGTCGGTTCTACCGCATTCGTTTGAACCCACATAAGTGTATTTTTGCTGTCGAATCAAGCTGACTCCTCAATTTCGTTGTTTCCAAGGACAAGATTCGGGTGGATCCCTTAAAAATTAAGGCTATTCTGGATTTACCTTCACCTAACAATCTAACACAACTCCAAAGTTTGCAGGGGAATGAAAAATTTCTTCGCTGTTTCATTTGTAACTATGATGAGATTACAAAAGGATTTATGCGCTTGTTACAGAAAGACACCCCTTTCATTTGGGATGCCACTACTAAACGCTTGTTTACTACTTTTAAGCATGCATTAACCAACACTCCTTTGTTAAATCCTCCAAATTACACAAAGGACTATATGATTTACTTAGCATCCTCCACTTCCACTATTGCCATGGTTTTAGTTCAAGAGGACCCTAACGACGAGGAACATGTGATGTATTATTTGAGCAAAAGTCTATATGGTTTAGAGCTCAGATATTCACATGTTGAAAAGTTGGCTCTGGCATCCGTCATCACTATCCAGAGATTCCGTCACTACATTTTTCTATGCACCACCATAGTTATTTCAGACTCGAACCCCATGTACTACATTTTAACATGTCAAGTTCTTGGGGGAAAATATTCAAAATGGATCGTTATCCTTCAGGAATTTGATCTCGAGTTCACTAAATCCAAAGCTAAAAAGTCCTTGGTGTTTGCAGAGCTTATTTGCGACCTTCCCCATGTTGATGAAGATATTGAGCCTAGAAATTTTCTCTCGAATGAAACTCTGTTCCTCATTAGCACATCCGATCCTTGGTATGGAGATATTCTTCTTTATCTCCAGACCCAATGTTTTCAGCCCGATATCTCTCATGAAGAACATCGTCGTATCCGCCACCATTCTTGTTGTTACCTTATTATCAATGACACATTATACCACCGTGGCATTGACACTATCCTGCGACGATGTCTAACTCATAAAGAGGCTGAATGCATGCTTAATGACTGTCACCTTGGAGCTTGTAGCGATCATCTTTCTGGGATGGCTACAACTCAAAACATCTTACGTGTCAGCTACATTTGGCCCTCAATTTTCAAAGATTGTATTGAGGCAGTCAAAAAATACCCACCCTGCCAAGTTTTTCACAAAAAGGCACAAACCCACCCTGCTCTGCTGCATCCCATTGTTTCCATCGACCCCTTTGCCAAATGGGGAATTGATTTCATGCAATGTAAGCCTACCTTAGCCGAGGGGCACAGTTATATAATCATTGTCGTCAATTACTTTACAAAATGGGTTGAGGCTATGCCTACCTTTCTGAATGATGGCTGTACTGCAGCTCTTTTATTTTTTAACCACATCATCACTCGTTTTGGTGTTCCACATGCCATTGTCACTTATCATGGTTCACACTTTAAAAACTAGATGATGAGTGAGTTGCATGTCAAGTTGGGTTTTCTCCATGAGAACTCATCCCCGTACTATCCTCAAGCGAATGGACAAGTTGAAGCTATCAGCAAAGTCCTCAAAACTATGATCCAATAGATGGTATGGGCCAACAAGACATCCTGGCATATACAACTTTTCTCTGCTCTTTGGGCCTACCGTACTTCAGTGAAAACTGCTACTGGATTCACTCCTTTCTAGCTAGTATATGGAATAGAAGCTGTTTTACCAATCGAGTGAAAAATTCCCTCGTTTAAACTCAAAGTAGAACTCCTGCCCCACACTTCTGTTGAAGAAGAACGTTTCTTACACTTGACCATGTTGGAAACACGTCGTGATGCTGCTCTCGTCAATGAGACATATAAAAAATGAATCAAGAATCAATACGACAAGTCTGTCCATCCTCACACTTTTGGAGAAGGAGACCTAGTCCTCATTTATGACCAGGCTCATGACAAGTTAAGGAGGGGTAAGTTAGAACCTTTATGGCATGGTCCTTACATCGTGAAATTTGTTCTACATAGAGGCACCTACGAGTTAGTGGACTACGATGGAATCTCCTTGGGTGAGCCTCGAAACGGGCTTTACCTTAAGAAGTAATATGCATAGAACATCTAGCATATGTGCTTTGTACACTATTGTATTTTAGTTTGGTGTGTATTTTTCTTTTGCTTGCTCGAGTTTTTTCCTTAGCCGCTTATACTGTGTCTTGTGTTTTCATGTGCAGATGACATCTTCCTTTCCTATCTTTATCGAGTTTGCGGATGGTGCTATTCGACACACCCAGAATGTTGCTTCCGCAGCTTGGGTCGTTTACCACTATGATGAGTTGGTTAGTTCAGGAGGTATTTTCTTAGGATTGACAACTAATAATATGGCATAATATCATGCTGTCATCGGAATTTTAACCGAAGCATCCTCCCTAGGCATTTCTCACATAATTGTCAGTCTGGACTCTCAACTCGTGGTCTGTCAACTCAATCGAATCTACGTTATTCACAATCCTATCATGCTACATCTCCACTTACGAGTTCGTCATCTTGAACGAATGTTTGATTTTATTGAATACCGACACATACCTAGAGAACTCAATACTATTTCAGATTCGCTAGCTAATTACATCATGGATATGTATCTCTCACATAGATAAGTTTTCATAAAGGAAATGAATCACATCACATATCATCATGTAAATTAAAACACATCACATAAAAGACATCATTTGAAAATCATTTGGCATTGTAAAAACTCAGAAATGTATATATATACGGCGTGACTGAAAAGCTTGATTACATAAAAAATGGTACATAGATAGGCAAAATGTGGGTCCTCACACCCATAAACATCATCATACAAACTATCCAATCATCAGGAAGATCCTAATCTCCCTGCATAACATTATGCTGCGAGTAACATATCACTACATGGGATATTCCCCTAAGTAGAGAGTTAAGACTCTCAGACACTCCCATAGTGTGTCTTTGTAGATGTAGTGGAACTTCTCGTCTCATGAGAGGAGGGATACCCATCGTGAGACCTTGGAGGTTTCTTTCAACCTCCAGGAGACCGCATACTACTACCCCTTGATCTACTGCTATCTGAGCATCCCCGTGATGCCCCAGTGCTAGCATTTCTGCTGAACGTGTTGCTCCTCTATCTGCATGATGAAATGATACATCTGTTAAAGACTCTTTTATGTACCCTAAAAAAAATTATAACATTCAAAAATTAAGAAACACTTGACAAGATCAGTTTGGTTTCTTACCTGACGCATCCCAATCCTCGCCTTCTGGAAGAACCAAGTCCATGCTGCCCCAGAAATCTACTCCGACGTATGGAAAGTCTTCTATCATGATCAATTGCTGTCTCAGCCAAGCGAAGAAATCACCGGTGAATCTGAACTATGAATCTGGGCCTAGTCTCGGAGACAGGCTGGTCCACCGCTCCATACATGGTTCTCCCACTGGCTATACTGCTAATGCAATCTGAGGTTGCATCCCAGGAATGCATTCTAAGAAGAACGAAACCAAGAATGAACCATATCCAAACTTCTTCTGCTGCCCTGATCTGCATCTCGTAATCTGTTCCTTCACGTGCTGAAGAAACCCTGCGCTCCAGTTAAACAGTGTTGTCTCTAGACACTGTAAACCATAGGCCACCTGCGATCTTGAAACTAGGTGTGCACTTGTACTTCCCTCTATAATCGTAATGGAAAACAAAATGGATCGAAGAGATAGATCCCTAATATCTTTGATCGCAATTTTTCCACCCATTAGCCTTGCTCCTGGGACACAATGGTTTGCCAGATACTCATCCTTAGGTGCGAGAAGTGCCTGCTGTCCGGTTAAAACTATGGGAACCCCTCTTTTTGAGAGACCAGTTATGAAGTACACATCTTCTAACTTGATGGTAAGAAGCTGCATTCCCATCTGGAATCATTGTTCCTCAACGTTCCACAACCCGATGATATGGTCAAGAAGAAGGACCTCTTTCTTCATTTTTTGCATTTTGACATATTTGAGGAGACCACAATTCCTCAATGCGACTCTCAATCGGGGAATTTTCAAAGCAGCCACATCATCGATCTCATTCTCTCTTTCTTTACACTCAAGCATGATTGTTGCCGAAATCACATGCATCAACAATCAAATTTTTCATTAAAAATCATATTTTTGGGCAATTTTTGGGCAATTTTCAAAACTTTAAAAAATGATTGTTTTCTGTTGTAAAATACCAACACCCTCTTTGCATGAACATAGGGATGCCAACACACCCCTACATTACCCATCAAGCGTTTAA
>JASDQU010437432.1:37536-56344 GCA_032191745.1 Picea mariana | reverse complement strand
TGTTAGAATATAGAATATGGTGTGCTCGTTTTACCATTGACGATACCCTCGTCACCCAACCACATGCCGAAGCCTCCCTCTGAGCACCTTAACCTTGACTGAGAATTCCTCTGGAAGCAAACCCTAGGCTAGATATCCAAAAAAAGAGTAGCGCATCAATCCCCAAGGATAACGCATCACAGAAAGTTGATTAGATGTTCCAAACCCTAGCCAAGAGATATCCAAGCCAATACTGAAACTAGCTGCTGCTGCAGCTGCACCTGCAACCCTCCTCCAAACCTGTGCACCAGACTACAACTGCAGTGCGCACCAACTGGGAAACTGCAATTCTGAGATGCTATCAAATAAGAACTGGCACCCTGTATTTATAGTAATCCTGCCAGTTTGCTGGGGTTGACTTCTCCTTATAGGTATGTGTCTGTTCAGTATATTATTATTAATTCTAGCCGACTTCTTCTCTTGGAGGCTAATAGCCTAATATAAATTATCTTCTTGAGCCAACAAGGCTTCTAGGGTTATTAGCCAATTCATTAAGGTTTCTCTTGCTTCCCGGAGTCTTCTATTCTCGTCAGGTTCACACGTGGGGGTAAATACCTCCTGCAGCTACCATAATATTAACAATAATGACCTCAAAGGTACCCCAAAAGAGTATGGGGAGTTAAATATCAGACCACCCTAAATGCTAATTCCATCAGACAGAGGCCTTACAAACTCATACAAAATACATGAAGAAGGTAGAAGAAGAGCCAAAGATGTCGGATGTTGGAGTGATGGACCCTATTCAACTAAGTGTCTAGGTTTCATCAATTATTATTCCCAAAATAATGTGAATCCCATGGTATATGTGGATCTTCATATGTTGAATTTTTTCATGATGAAGTATCCATTTCTTGCACCCTTGACATAACAAGTTCTAGAAGCAATGGTTAGACATGAAGTATATTAGGATGACTAGGCTTTGTATGGTTGTTTAGACATGAATATTGTAGAGCTTAGGTGCATGTTACAAAGATGTCATGGGGTGGGAATTTCATTGAATCTTGAGAATAGTCATTTCCTCCAACCATTTGGAAGGCTGTTCAGACATATTTTTCAAAAATTCTGTATGATGGTGGATCCCAAAAAGTTTACATTATTAGAGATCCACCACCCCACACCTAAGACACATTAGTGTAAAGTACTTATAATTATATCAATTTCTATAGAAAAATTGATTAAGTGCATAACATTACCACTCAAATCATTGCTAAAAAAAGATACACCTTTTATTAATTGGTTGCAAAAATACCTAGAAAGTTTTGAACTACTAAAATAAAAGATTCACAATTACTCCAACCTTTTGGAAGGTTGGTTGGGACATATAGTTCCAAAATATAGTATGAATGTGGATCCAAAAAAAAGTTTTCTTTATTAGGGATCTATCACCTGCACTAATCCATCTTAGTTTAAGGCTCTTCTTGGTTATATTGACTACTATAGAAAAATTGTTTGGGGGTATGCTACAATAATGATACCACTTAAAGGGTTGCTGAAAAATGAGACACATTTCATTAATTGGTTGCAAAAATGACAGGAAAGTTTTGAACTACTAAAAATATAAAATATTATAAATGTTATGTCCAAGAAATATGCATAAACATATAATGAAGTCCAACTGGTCTAAAATCCTATGCAAAACATCAATAATCAATAAATCAAGAAATATGAGAGACAAAAGAAACATGAGAGATAAGTTTTTACGTGGTAAAACCCCAATGTGGGGAAACATCCGTCAAAGTTGGTCTTCTATTCCTCAGGAAATCTCTCCAATCTTACAATGGTTGGTCATCCCCATATATGCATTACATCACATTCCATTTACCGCTTAAAGGACCTCCTTCACCTCTATTATATATGAGAGTGTGAAAGGCAAAAAAATCCCATAATGCATGTGGGATAAACCCTTTTTACAAGATATAGAGTTTGTGAAAAAAAACATTACAAAATGCCATAGTTATGTAATCTAAGACCATTTGGAAATCATTAGCACATTATAACATTTCCCCTTAATAATGACTAGAGGGATAGAATCACAGTTGGAGTTGTGCTACATGGAAATATGATATCTCACAAGTTTTATGATGCCTAATTGTGTGTACAAATCCCTCATGACGACAAGCTATACAACGATAAATGTGGCTGATTCCTCATTGTGTGTACAAATGCCTCATAATGATAGGATATACAATGGTAAATGTGGCCACTAGAAAAACATTACATGATAGATGTAATCTAAAGATGAAGATGAAATTACATTACATTCCCCGTTAATGACAACTTCAAACTTCCCAAAGAAATCACAAAGATAGATTCAAACTTTGTTGCTGTCGGGGATAAGCTGCTAAGTGGAATAATGTAGAAAACCATTCATATATTGCAACCAGATCCTCAATAAGGTGCAAGGAGAAGACACTTGCTATCATCGAGAATCAATGCAAAATGACCAACAACCCAATCCTCAATAAAGTGCAAGCAAAATACACTTTCTACCTGTAACATCCAAATTTTACTGAACACTTTCATAACACCGAATTATTCTTTGAGGACACTTGCGTGCAAGTGATCCGGTTAAACATGGTACTATATGATTAACTGATTGATTTATGAGTTAAAGTATATGTTATAATTGAGTATTGAAATTTTCATAGGTTATTAATATTGATGTATATCATTGACAGGTATTATGATGAGGCTTCCTGAGTGTGCAAGAAACATGAGATGATGAGGATGCTGATGGAATCGACATAATACCTTGGACTCCAGATTGCGTGAGGGAGTGGACTATTGAATTTGATTATGAGCACTTGATTTTATTATGCATGTATTATGATGATGATTTAAATTATGGATTTCATGTATAAGAGTTATTAATATTATTTTTGTCAGTGGATGCATGCATGGTGATGCTTGCTAATCTGACTCACATATGGAGTAAAGGTGTCATAAATAGATATTGGATAAATTAGGGAGAGGTGTGGCAACATCCTTGTCACAACCTGATAGCACTCCCGCTGTGACATGAGCTAAAGGTTAACAATTACCTTGTTCTTGAGAGGTTCACGATGTCATGAGGGAAGAGTGAGCTAGTCACTCACGAGGATTTTTGAGGGTTGCACAATAAAGAGGATTCCTTATTCCTCAGTAAGCCCTTAGTTTCAAACAAGGTCGACAAGTAGAGTATTGACTCCAAGCGTTAGACAACTTCCAAACTAAGTAAAAAAATGAGAAACAAAGAGAATGGCGAGTGACACCCTTGGAACACATAGATGCGTCTTGAAGGGAACGCCACATAATAAATTATAAACAGAAATAAATAAAATGAAACTTGAGCATCTAGAGAAATTAATAAAAAAATTAGAAGACCTTAGAGGATGAATTGAATATTTAGAATTGTTAGAAAAGAGAATATAAACTTTATATAAATTTATGAACAATAACATAATAAAATATAAGTCTAAATGTTTATGCCTAAATAAATTATAATAATGGGTATAAGGGAAATTAAGACTAAATAAAAAAACTAGTAAAGAGAGAATAAAATTTTAAGACATGTGCACAATGTGTGCATGAAATTAATAAAAGAAAATTTTAATTAAAATAAATTACTTCATGAGGAAATGTGGT
This sequence comes from Picea mariana, assembly GCA_032191745.1. Classification (NCBI taxonomy): domain Eukaryota; kingdom Viridiplantae; phylum Streptophyta; class Pinopsida; order Pinales; family Pinaceae; genus Picea; species Picea mariana. The sequence continues at coordinate 52,681 of JASDQU010437432.1, read as the reverse complement.
GTCAACTTAGAGTTGGAATCTTAAGTCAAACTAGACTCTAAATCCTAACTAAGAGAAGATTCCTAATCAAAATTCAATTGTAAATTAGTTAGGAGACACAATACAAGAGAAATTGGGGAATTAAGGGACAACTAGGAGAAAATCTAGGAAACAATTGTGGAGGCGAGGAATAATTAAAAAATTGTTTAATTAAAAATAAATAAAACATGTGCAAATTGAGGGAAGAGTGACACGTGTTTGAGGTGAATAATATATGAAATGATTATTAAAAATTATCTATTTATGCATGAAAGGAAAAGTGTCAAGATGAAAATTATTATAAAAAGAAGGAAGAAGAATAAGTAAGGGACCCTAATTCTAGATGACTAAAATGTCGTCAAAAACATTCCTGTGACTAGCTTTCTTGTGTGAGTTGGGTTTCAAGTTTTGTATAAGAGGTTGAAGTCTCTCCTTGTGAGGGAAATCTTGAGCTAGTTATAAATATGAAATTTTGTGTGTAACCCCTTTGCGGCTTGCGGGGCTAAGGGGGAAGAAGAGTACTCCTAGCGTTTGCTGGGACGTACCAGTAAAGTCCATTGATTATCAAGAAAGAAGAATCATTGCGTAGATCATGTTACAGATCAAAATCACTCATTGCAATGATGGTTAGTGTCGTCATTACAAATATCACAAGTGTCGCATATTGATCGCAAGTGTCACAAACATTATCTTGTCTATGTCATCTCTTTAACGACATCGTAAAGACACTTAAGACACCTCAAAGACTGGTATTGAAGAAGAGAAATCAATTGAGAAGGAGTACAAGCCTTTTGCCACTAAAAAATCCACTCAAAAGTCAAATTTGGAAGGCAGCACTCCCCTACATACTGTTAGGGAGCGTTGATGCTCTGTACCCTCTTCTAGGGGAGCGTTCCAACGCTTTGTGTCCCTTTTGAGGGAGCGTTGGCCTTTTTTGGGCGAAATTTGGTTTGTTGGAGGAAATCAGGGAAGAATCCCCTCAATATATGAAGGTGGTTGGATTCGAATCTGAGGTCAAGGAATAATATTAGGGGAGATCCACAACTGAAGGAGAGGAATCCTCAAATTATCCCAAAGATCTCTCAAGTGGTTATGCATCTCCAAGCCTATATAAGGAGGCCTCTTCATGGTGAAAATATATATGGAGATTGAGAATTACACCAAACTTATGATCCCATAAGTGAGATGCCATTGAAGCATAATCAATGTAGATTACTTGAGCAAAGGGGTTGGACAAGAAGAGCTGGAAGAAGCTGCTGCACCTTCATCAGAGGATTGTAAGTACTCTTCATTTGTTCTCATTAATATGCATACATGCTTGGCCTGTTTCTTTCAAGTTTATGTTTGTTCCACATGAACTTGTCTTCAGTAGATAGATATGTATTTGAGCTAATCTCAGCAAAATAGGAAGCTTGTTGTATTTTTGTTGGTTCTATAGGACCTATCGAGGAGCTTGGGATTGAATCTCAACTTGGACTTAGCGAGGAAAAACTCCATTTAAAAAGGTACACTTTTCTTCTTCCTCTTCATTCATTAGCTTAATTTTATCTAAAAAGATGTTAGTGACCAATGATAGCACCCTTTTTGTATTGGTTTTAGGGGTCTAGATACCAAGGGGGAATGCGCTTGGCCGCAGGAGGATTCACCTGTAACAGAAATTGGCGACTCCACTGGGGAGGAGCTCTGATTGTTGTTTCCTTTCCTAGATCTTGTTTTGGCCCTTTGCCTACTTCCTAACCTTCTCCATACTATATTTGATTCTTAGATCTGAGTGATTGGCTGTTGTTTCCATCACCTTCAAGTTGATTGACTGAGTTGGCTTGATTTTTTTGACTTTCTAGGCATTTTTCCTGAAATTTTAGAGGCTAGCCCCCCCCCACCCTTGTTACCAGAGCGTTAATGCTCTCTGCTAGGTTTACACAGAGTGTTGGAATGCTCCGGTGCCCCTTACACCAGAGCACTGCCCCTTTTCTGTGCAAAATCCTTTAGGGTTTCTTCCTTTAAGGTTCAATATTTGTTTTTTTCACTTGCTCAGGGTCTTATCATCTCAGTTTATCTTTATCTTGGCCTTCAACACTCTGTTTTCTAAGAATTGATCTCTTTTGTTTGGAAATTTGAAATTTTCTTGCCTTGCTTTGAAGTCACTCTTTGTCTTTGTTGATTTAGAGTCCACTTGCTATTTTCTTCTCATTTATCTGACTGAGTGGAAAATTTTGTGAGGAATTTCAAAGATATGTGCACCATTCCGTTTGATCTTTGAGGTCATCTTATCCAATCCATTTTCAATATTTTTGAGCTTTTGGTTTTCTTTTTGCAAATTTTTGTCATCTTTGTCTTTCTTGTTTTATCACAACGAGAGTGTGTTTTTTGTTTGTGTGTAACTTGCTTCTGATTGTCTGAACCTTGTGGACTTTGCAATTTGGATGACATAGGAAGTTTTATATCAGATTGATTATCATTCACACATAAAGCAAAAGGATACTTTTTATGATTGTTTTTGGATATTAGAAAGGAATTCTATGAGATTTTAGCATTATATTGGATTTGATTGAGAAACAAATTGATTGAGGATTCTGCATCTTAGTGTTTGACAACAAAAATACCATCTTTCTCTTTCCCTTAAATAACCATTCATTGAAAGAAATGACTGCTTATCATTTCTTATGCATCTTTTAGGATTTGATTCGTAATACCATCAGTTTCATTGTCATACACCTTTTGAGTAAAGAACAAATACAAAATTAACGCTAATTAAAATTTATCTAGAACATTTTGTTTTTAGAATCTTCCACCAACATTAGACTAGGATTAACACTTTGGATTATGCAGTGAGTACAACTCTCCAAATTATTCAAAACAAACATTATCATATTGCGGTAGGGAGAGAAAAATCCAATTGTCATATAGGCTTTCTAAGATCCCCCTCTCACACAAGAGTTATGCAATAGGTCGCATTCGAGAGAATTACGAAGATTATACCTCCGTGGTTCAACTGTTTGTAGTGGTCAGATCTTATATTGAGGATTCTTCTTGAGGCTCAGCTAGTTTCATTTGGTATCGGTGCTTCATGAACTCCGAATCCATTCGGGTTCCTCTGGAGTTCTACTGGTCCACTTGTTCTCAGTTCTCTCGAAGGATTTAAGACTTGTTATCTTGCTCATACGTTCAGACCGGACTATTGACTATGCCCGCCCAGGGGTTGACTACGAGTTGGTGTACTTAGTTGCCATAATATTTAGGTACTTACACAAGGTGACGACGAAGGGAAGTCTCACTGTACCTGGAACAGACATTGGTCAAACTCTCTCGGGCCCCTTGGAGGGAAAATCCACAATTACTGCATGGAAGCTTGCACCAAGGTGAAAGTCTGTTAAGTAGGTCGCCATTGTAAATGTTCCACCATATCCTAGCCCCTTCTTGAATTGATCATGCGACGTTGGATTTCATCACCAACTAGTACGGTCATCGAGAGAAGGTTTTGTTTTCTTGGTTTGATTCCTAGATTTGATTAGTGTATGCTGTTTCTTTTTCGTTAGTTGAACATAGATTTTTTCCGTCGACTTTTTTCCACCAACATCGACCCTCCACGCCATTCGTGTAGGGTACATGGAATTCCCCTAGAAAATATGGAATATTTTACCCCTTTACCCCCTCATTTTATGGAGGGTTCTCCTCAACAGAGCAAGGTCCACGACGTTATAACCTCACAGGAGGAAGTTTCTACCTCATTAGAAAATTTTTGAATTGTTACGGATCCTATGGAGGCTTTCTACATTCCTGCGGGATATGAAAGGAATTTTCTCCAGATGAACTCATCCAGAGAACTTGTTGTCATTGATCCTTCTGAAATTCCGACTGGGTCTCATTCGAGTCCCCGAGTCGGAGACCCCCTTTGGAATACTGATATAGTTTGAAGCCCACCTCGCACGGTGCAAGATCTTTATGGATTAGGAATAGGTGCTGATATACCTGTCATATCCCAATTACCTGAAACATCTGTTACATATACCGTACCTTTAGATCATTTTACTGGTACAACCGTTAGTTCCATCATACCATCCGTTGGTCCGAACATGTAGTCTATTGATCCGAGTTCCACTATTTCTCTCCAGATGGCCCACTCCACGATGGTCCCTCACATTGTGACTATTCCCACCGGTAATGCGGTGTTTAGCCAAGCTCCTATTGGTACACCACTATCATCTCAACCTTCCTCATCACTTCCCCTTGGGTATAGAGCACTGAATCCTTCCGTTGTCAACACTATCCAAGTTATACCCAGAAGTTATATACCTACAAAACAACCCAGAGGGATCGATATTGGTATCTCTAATCCATTAAGTGACACCAGTCAGTCTCTTACATTTGGTTTCCAAATTCCAGGGACTCAACCTCATGCTGGGGGCAACCTCCGTTTGGGGGGGAAAATCCTTTCGGAGGGAAACCTTTGTTTGGGGGGAAACCTCCATTCGGAGGGAAACCTACATTTGGAGGGTAACCTCATGTTGGGGGACAACCTCAAACTGGAGCCCATCATCAACCTTCTGGATAGAATGCGTCTACAACACCCAATCCTTGACACACTCCTTTTCTGGGAAATCCACTATTCCCTGGGGGGAAACATTCTCAAGGACAAAAAAAACCTTATCCTCCTTATGGAAAAAATGTCTATCCATCTTATGGACAAACCCATCAACTGAATTATAATCCTCAAAATCCATTAGGTTATCCTCCACTCACACATGCTTCTCAACCCTCCTCAAATCTTGTTACTCTAGTCAACAACAACCGTATGCAGGAGGACCTACTGGTTACAATTACCCACCTAACCCAGTTTACGGTCCTATTGGTGTCCCTATGCCACACCAGTATCACCCTCAGGTTAACCGACAACTATCGTTCCTTGCTACTCTAGATCTTCCAGACTTGTCTCGGTTGACCAATGATCCTATACGTCATTATCGTTTCTGGCCAGTGATTCTGGCTAAACTACCTTATGATATTTCAAAATTTGACGGTAAACTTGGAGAAGACCCAAATAACCATGTGATGACTTTCCATTTATGGTGTTCATCGAACTCCTTAATGGAAAACTCTATCCATTTACGTCTTTTTCAACGAACACTTACGGGCTCATCAACCAAGTGGTATATCAAACTTTCACGTGGTTCTTTCCAATATTTTAACTCCCTTTCCATGTCCTTTCTCACGCACTTTCAACTACCCATTCAATATGAGATAGGTACTGAACTCTTGAGCTCCCTTCATCAGACAAACTCCATGCATATCTCCGATCATATTCATGAGTGGAGACGACGACGAAGGTTGATCAAAGCAGTCATTCCTGACCAATTATTGGTGGAATGGTTCACTAAATCACTGTTACCGTTGATTGCTCGTGATGTCTCCATGGGTGGTGTAGTCATCGAGGAAGAGGCCATTACTCGGGCTCAAGACTTAGATTTGGTTTATTCCCAATCTGGTACTTTGTATGAGTTAATCCCAAATGCTACCCGTGCAAATACCGATCCATCCAAACCGTCATCTACGTCACATGTAGATGGAGTTATCAGCTTTGTCAAAACACTATCTATTTCCCAGTCGAATGAAATGACAAATCGATCTGCTCTGACATCCACTCCCAGTTCGACCACACCCTTCTCTACCTCCCCCCAAACTCAAATCTCTGAGGTGAATGCAGTTCAATCTTCCCCTTCACAACAAACCGGAGTTAATAAGAAGACAAAGAACAAAAACAAAAAGAATAATAACAATGAATCATCAAAAGCTCAAAACTCACCACCTGCTAATGAAAAGAAACCACAACGAAAACCAAAGTTCACATGTCTTATTTGTGGTGATGATCACTACACTCGAGACTATCCACATCGCGATGAAGTGGCCAAACTTTTCAAGGGGAATTCCCAACCTCCCGTGCTTACTCAGCCTTTTCCACAACAACAATCTATGGTTGCTCAAACCCCCCCTCCAGGGGGCAGTTCTAGCCACCCTTCTCATGATGAAGCCTCAAAAAGTGCTCATATATATCTCTTCAACGTGATTGATTTAACCACTCGCTCTACGACATATGACACACCAATTAAACCTGACAAAGGAAAAGTCACTAACAATACTTTACCGGATCCATCACCATCCTCTGTTATTCCTCCATTAGTTAGTCCTCCATTCGGACCACTTCAGATTGAGAAACCTGTGTTCGACTCTATCTTACGCCCTCCTAAGAGCACTATCCGTAAATCTACCTTTAATCCTAGTTCATGTGCCACCCAGAACTACAACATTGTTGAAGATATGGCACAAGCACCATGTGCTATGTTTGCATTAGAAGTTCTACAACACTGCCCTAGTCAACGTAGAACACTCTTGGCCGCTATTGGTGCTTTTGATCCTGAGTCATCTAATAATATCATGTTTAACCTGGATAATTTCTCGCCCCGACTCTCTCATCAACTTGCTTTCCAAGTTGACGTTGTTGTTCATAATCAACAAATCCACCGCACTATCTTGGATGAGGGAGCCTCTACATGTGTCATGTCTTTAGCCTGCTGGAAAAGCTTGAAATCGCCCGCACTTAACAAATCCCCAATGATGCTACGTGCATTTGATGGGTGAGGTTTTCATCCCCATGGACTTTTGCAGTCCCTGTCCATCCAATTGGGCGAAAATCCATATCTGTTGATGTCGAGGTGGTCGATGCTCCTCTCAATTACAACTTATTTCTTGGAATAAGTTGGTTCTATGCTATGTCCACCGTTGCTTCGTCAATATTTCAATGTGTGCAATTTCCTCATCAAGGTAAAATTGTCACTGTTGATCATTTATATTTCTGTACACCTGACGCTCACACTCCTGCTACCAACAATATTCCCTTTCTGGGAGATCACAAGATCATGTATGAAAGTGTTGGTGTTGGCTTGTTGAAAGACTCTAGCCTTATGGGTACATTCCCTACACTACTTCCACCCACCACACATCTTGTTTCCATAATCAATATGATTTCAACTATGGTTTACCAATCCTTGGAATCATCTGACCCTTGGATTGTACCTAGTCCCTTAGAATTTGATGCACTAGGTGACACCATGCCACTTAGTCTAGCCGAAACCTCATACGTTGCCATCCAATACGCCTCTCCCTCCTCGGATGACCAACATCTCTTGGCACTCGACACTTACTCGATGCCATTGTGGTTAAATTACTTGATGTCTGTGTTCGACTACATTTCCCAAATTTTTCCTTTTGATGAATCAATACTGGAAATGCTTAGCATCGACGACGTACATTGGGATGATAGCCATCATCGATCCTCTTTTCTTCCACCTCTCGAAGAAATGCAGGAAGATATACACTCTATCTTCCCCCCTGATGTTGTCCAATTTCCCCAATCACCTATACTTACACAAGATGCTATTTATGAAGGGAATTTAGGCAACATTACCTCTACAGTTGAAATAGATATTTAGATCAAGGAAGGTACGTATAAAATATTAATCTCGGCATTAATTGTACACCCGAGGAAGTGGTTTCCTATACCGCTTTGTTTAAAGAATTTCGCGATGTCTTTGCTTGGAGATACAAAGAGATGCCAGGGATCAATCCTTCGATCATTGTGAATGAGATTAAAACCTACCCAGGTGTAAAACCTGTTCGAAAGAAACTCCACCCGATCCATCCTAAGAAGACCGTGACTATTAAGGAAGAAGTTGAGAAATTATTGAAATCTGGTTTCATCTATCCTGTCCCTTTGACGGAATGGGTTTCAAACATTGTTCCAGTCACTAATAATCAAGGGACCATTCATGCCTATGTTGATTATAGGGACCTCAATAAGGCTTGTTCGAAAGACAACTACCCTACCCCCTTCATCAACCAGATTATTGATAATTGCGCTAGTAGCGTAATTTTCTCTTTTATGGATGGTTTCTCAGGGTATAACCAGATTGACATTTTACAAGCTGATCAACATAAGACAACCTTCATCTGCCTGTGGGGAACTTTCGCCTATTAGATACTACCTTTTGGCCTTAAAAATTCTGGTGCTACATTCCAGTGAGCCATGTCCTATGCTTTCCACGATATCAAACATATTGCGGAGCCTTACCTCGACAACTTACCTGCCCACTCATCCAATCGATCAGACCATTTTGGTAATCTACATGCTATTTTTCTTCGATGTTGGTTCTACCGCATTCGTTTGAACCCACATAAGTGTATTTTTGCTGTCGAATCAAGCTGACTCCTCAAGTTTGTTGTTTCCAAGGACGAGATTCGGGTGGATCCCTTAAAAATTAAGACTATTCTGGCTTTACCTCCACCTAACAATCTGACACAACTCCAAAGTTTGCAGGGGAATGCAAAATTTCTTCTCCGTTTCATTTGTAACTATGATGAGATTACAAAAGGATTTATGCGCTTGTTACAGAAAGACACCCCTTTCGTTTGGGATGCCACTACTGAACACTCGTTTACTACTCTTAGGCATGCATTAACCAACACTCCTTTGTTAAATCCTCCGAATTACACAAAGGACTATATGATTTACTTAGCAGCCCCCACTTCCACTATTTCCATGGTGTTAGTTCAAGAGGACCCTAATGACGAGGAACATGTGATATATTATTTGAGCAAAATTCTATCTGGTCCAGAGCTCAGATATTCACATGTTGAAAAGTTGGCTCTGGCATCCGTCATCACTATCCAGAGATTCCGTCACGACATTTTTCTATGCACCACCATATTTATTTCAGACTCGAACCCCATGTACTACATTTTAACACGTCAAGTTATTGGGGGAAAATATTCGAAATGGATCGTTATCCTTCAGGAATTTGATCTCATGTTCACTAAATCCAAAGCTAAAAAGTCCTTGGTGTTTGCAAAGCTTATTTGCGACCTTCCCCATGCTGATGAAGATATTGAGCCCATAGATTCTCTCCTGGATGAAACTTAGTTCCTCATTAGCATGTCCGATCCTTGGTATGGAGATATTCTTCTTTATCTCCAGACCCAATGTTTTCAACCCGATATCTCTCATGAAGAACATCGTCATATCTGCCACCATTCTCGTCGTTACCTTATTATCGATGACACTTTATACCGCCGTGGCATTGACACTATCCTGCGACGATGTCTAACTCATAAAGAGGATGAACGTGTGCTTAATGAATGTCACCTTGGAGCCTATGGTGGTCATCTTTCTGGGATGGCTACAACTCAAAAAATCTTACGTGTCGGCTACATTTGGCCCTCAATTTTCAAAGATTGTATTGAGCCAGTCAAAAATTGCCCACCCTGCCAAGTTTTTCACAAAAAGGCACAAACCCACCCTGCTCCGCTGCATCCCATTGTTGCCATCAGCCCCTTTTCCAAATGGGGAATTGATTTCATGCAATGTAAGCCTACCTAAGTTGGGGGGCATGGTTATATAATCGCTGTCATCGATTAATTTACAAAATGGGTTGAGGCTGTGCCTACCTTTCTGAATGATGGCCGTACTGCAACTCTTTTATTTTTTAACCACATCATCACTCGTTTTGGTGTTCCACACGCCATTGTCACTTATCATGGTTCACACTTTAAAAACTAGATGATGAGTGAGTTGCATGTCAAGTTGGGTTTTCTCCATGAGAACTCATCCCCGTACTATCCTCAAGTGAATGGACAAGTTGAAGCTATCAACAAAGTCCTCAAAACTATGATCCAATGGATGTATGGGCCAACAAGACATCCTGGCATCTACAACTTTTCTCCGCTCTCTAGGCCTACTGTACTTTAGTGAAAACTGCTACTAGATTCACTCCTTTCCAGCTAGTATATGGAATAGAAGCTGTTTTACCAATCGAGTGCGAAATTCCCTCGTTTAAATTCAAAGTAGAACTCCTGCCCCACACTTCTTCTGAAGAAGAACGTTTCTTACACTTGACCATGTTGGAAACACATCGTGATGTTGCTCTCGTCAATGATACATATCAAAAATGAATCAAGAATCAATACGACAAGTCTGTCCATCCTCACACTTTTGCAGAAAGAGACCTAGTCCTTGTTTATGACCAGGCTCATGACAAGTTAAGGACGAGTAAGTTAGAACCTTTATGGCATGGTCCTTACATCATGAAATGTGTTCTACATAGAGGCACCTATGAGTTAGTGGACTACGACGGAATCTCCTCGGGTGAGCCTCGAAACGGGATTTACCTTAATAAGTAATATGCATAGAACATCTAGCATATGTGCTTTGTACACTATTGTATTTTAGTTTAGTGTGTATTTTTCTTTTGCGTGCTCGAGTTTTTGCCTTAGCCGCTTACACCGTGTCTTGTGTTTTCATGCGCAGATGACATCTTCCTTTCCTATCTTTATCAGGTTTGCAGATGGTGCTAGTCGACACACCCAGAAAGTTTCTTCCGCAGCTTGGGTCGTTTACCACTCTGATGAGTTGGTTAGTTCAAGAGGTATTTTCTTAGGATCGACAACTAATAATATGGCATAATATCATGCTGTCATCGAAATTTTAACCGAAGCATCCTCCCTAGGCATTTCTCGCATAATTGTCAATCTGGACTCTCAACTCGTGGTCTGTCAACTCAATTGAATCTACGTTATTCACAATCCTATCCTACTACGTCTCCACTTACGAGTTTGTCCTCTTGAACGAATGTTTGATTTTATTGAATACCGACACATACCTAGAGAACTCAATACTATTTCAGATTCGCTAGCTAATTACATCATGGATATGTATCTCTCACATAGATAAGTTTTCATAAAGGAAATGAATCACATCACATATCATCATGTAAATTAAAACACATCACATAAAAGACATCATTTGAAAATCATTTGGCACTGTAAAAACTCGGAAATGTATATATATATACGGCGTGACTGAAAAAGTTTGATTACATAAAAAATGGTACATAGATTGGAAAAATGTGGGTCCTCACACCCATAAACATCATCATACAAACTATCCATTCATTAGGAAGATCCTAATCTCCCTGCATAACATTATGCTGCGAGTAACATATCACTACACATGATATTCGCCTAAGTAGAGAGTTAAGACTCTCAGACACTCCCACAGTGTGTCTTTGTAGATATAGTGGCACTTCCTGCCTCATGAGAGGAGGGATACCCATCATGAGACCTTGGAGGTTTCTTTAAACCTCTAGGAGACCTCCTACTACTACCCGTTGATCTACCGCTATTTGAGCATCCCCGTGACGACCCAGTGCTAGCATCTCTGCTGGACGTGTTTCTCCTCTATCTGCATGATGAAACGATATGTCTGTTAAAGACTCTTTTATGTACCCTAAAAAAAATTATAACATTCAAAAATTAAGAAACACTTGACAAGATCAGTTTGGTTTCTTACCTGACGCATCCCAATCCTCGCCTTCTAGAAGAACCAAGTCCATGCTGCCCCAAAAATCTACTCCGACATATGGAAAGTCTTCTATCACGATCAATTGAAATCTTAGCCAAGCGAAGAAATCGACGGTGAATCTGAACTATGAATCTGGGCCTAGTCTCAGAGACAGGTTGGTCCACCACTCCATATGTGGTTCTCCCACTGGCTGTACTGCTAATGCAATCTGAGGTTGCATCCCAGGAATGCATTCTAAGAAGAACAAAACCAAGAATGAACCATATCCAAACTTCTTCTGCTGCCCTGATCTACATCTCGTAATCTGTTCCTTCACGTGCTGAAGAAACCCCGTGCTCCAGTTAAACAGTGTTGTCTCTAGACACTGTAAACCATAGGCCACCTGTGATATTGAAACTAGGTGTGCACTTGTACTTCCCTCTATACTCGTAATGGAAAACATAATGGATCGAAGAGATAGATCCCTGATATCTTTGATCGCAATTCTGCCACCCATTAGCCTTGCTCCTGGGACACAATGGTCTGTCAGATACTCATCCTTAGGTGCGAGAAGTGCCCGCTATCCAGTTAAAAATATGGGAGCCCTTCTTTTTGAGAGACCAGTTATGAAGTACACATCTTCTATCTCGATGGTAAGAAGCTACATTCCCATTTGGAATCCTTGTTCCGCAATGTTCCACAACCCGATGATATGCTCAAGAAGAAGGACCTCTTTCTTCATTTTTTGCATTTTGACATATTTGAGGAGACCACAATTCCTCAATGCAGCTCTCGATCGGGGAATTTGCAAAGCGGCCACATCATCGATCTCATGCTCTCTTTCTTTCCACTCAAGCATGATTGTTGCCGAAATCACATGCATCAACAATCAAATTTTTCATTAAAAATCATATTTTTGGGCAATTTTTGGGCAATTTTCAAAACTTTAAAAAATGATTGTTTTCTCTTGTAAAATACCAACACCCTCTTTGCATGAACATACGCATGCCAACACACCCTTACATTATCCATCAAGCATTTAAAAAAAAAAAAAAAAACTCTTCACTTTTTGAGTGCGTGCTGGCCGTTTTTGGGCAATTTTTCTTGTGGTTTTTTGGGAAGTGCCCTCATAGCCACTACATCAGAGTCTTGGCACACCCTTCATTGAATAGGAGGGGCATTTTCCAAGTCATTCAACACTCCCCCACGAATTTTAGAGGATCCCCAAGCTTTTTGGGCGATTGGGCTAACCCAAGGCATCATTTTTTATAAATATTTATTGCCTTAAACGAAAATGTGAACCATATAAATGAAAGAAGGGAAGAAGAGAACCAACCTGGTCCAAACGGTGAGGAAAATGGTTGACCGTAGCTCCAACACCGAGCAAAACACGTTTCACCTCCAAATGGCAAATTCTCCACTGCTACAAATCTTGGCACAAATGAAATGGTAAATGACATTTTTTACCCTATTTTACTATTATACATTTCATTTTTTGCCTAAAGATGTAGTTTTTGGGTTTTTTAAAAAATATTTTGGAGGCCTTATTAATCCCCTGGAATGCAGTTTTGACATTATTGACAGGTTTCAGAGTAGTTTTGTTCGTTTTTTGATCTTGTCACTTTTATGAGCATAGTCTTAGTTTGTTCTTAAGCTCAAAAATATAAGAACACTCCGGGCAAATTTTTATCTCTTTTTCGGACCCGCATGAATAAATGAAAAAGGAACCCCCTGGAGTCTTCTTTAAACTCTTTTCAAACTCTCTAAACGTGAAAAGATTGTCGAGTGATCTTGCTTCCTTTCCCACTTGTTAAAAGGTTTGAAAGGGCATCTTTCGAGTGATAATTTATCTCTTTTTCGGCCTTGCAAGACTAACATTACGAAAAAGGAAAACATTGGAGTCATCCTTAAGTTGTTTTCAGACTCTCTAAATATGAAAAACCATTGAGTTTACCTTCTCTGGACTTGTTAAACAATCATACATTGAAGGGCCCATACGGGACCGAACCCTTACTTCTTCCAATTCGCTAAACAAAGGAAGAGGGACTTACCGAAGGTGAGTCATATCGAGCATGTGTTACCCTCCTCGATCTGGTTAAATTAAAAAGAGGTACTCGTCTATTTGGATGGGGGAAAAAATTGAAAGAAGCAAGCCAAGCAGTTTTTGTGAACACTACCAGTAACTCTTATGGTCGCCCTTGAACATGAAACTTTGTCTTTGCACGTATTTCAATCCACTGAACCTCTACACTAAACTAATCCTTTGAGTTTATTTTACTCCTTTGGGTCACCTGACGAAAGTCACAACATCCACTGCATCATCAAGTTTTGGTCCATGTCACGTTTTTGCTGTTGTGCCTCAGTGTTTAAGGGAAGTATTTGCCTTGAGAGTCATCCATCACAAATATCCTGTTTCAATACCCATGTCAATCCATGTTCATTTGATCTACCAATTACATCTCTGTGTCAATTTCATGTCGATGATGGGGGATACATCAAGGCCCTCCTTCGACGAGTCTATTCCTGTCGACTTCAACACATTATCCATGAACTAGAATTAGAAACCAGTTAGTACCATGGGACCTGCATGCCTCAATGGTAGGCCTCCTCATGTCCGACAGCGGGTTTACATTATTGAACCCTAATCAGGTGATTCCACGGATGTTCGACTTCATCTCATTCATTCACATTCGTTGGAATGTACTAGAGTGCCTTGGGAATCATTGACATCAATGGTGATCTCCCTCGTACTTGTTAATGGTTTACCTCATTGACCGGTAATCAAGTGGTTTATGCCATGTTTGACATAAGGACATCTATTCACATGGTTATATTTGTACTACATCAGGATCGGTAAGAAGACCCTGGGTTGAATTATCACTCTTATATATACTTTGCCCAGGTTGCGAAGGAGTTCTTTTGAACTATGACACATATATTGTCACAAAGATTCACTTTGTATTGGTCATGGATATGTCTTGTCGTCTCATAGATCCACTGTGTATTCTTCATGGTTACGATCAGTACAGGTCATAGGAGTATAGATCCACATTGTATCTTCAATGGGTATACCTTTTATCAATATAATTATGGATCCGCAGTGTATTTTATGGCGGCCATACATAAAACGTTTTTATCACTCAAGCATAGGTATGCTTGCCTTGGGTTTGAAACATGTCATAATATTTGTTTGATGGTTGTGTGATCCAGGTGGATATCGGTGGCCACCCACCTTCTCCAACTGGCCCAAAACATGTTTTTGACAATTTTGGTAATTTACTATTTTTAGCAGTTTTTAACTTCCGGGGCCATTTTGAGGCCCTAAACGATGTTTTTTGAGAAAACGGGGAGCAACATGGATCATTAATTAATATTTCTCACCCAAAAGTTGTAGTTCTTGGATATATCTTTCCAACAAGCTATCATACGCCTAAAACAGAGATCGTATGCAAAAGTTACGACCCCGGGAAGTTGATGCACCAACTTACCCAAACGGGCCCACATGACTTTTGGCGCTTCATCTCCTAGAGTTAGGTTTTTGGATGTCTAGTTTTTTTTTACATTCCTTCTTATTGTAAAAAGGCCTTCAGAGCCTCATTGTAATCATCTTTTCATGGATGCGAGTAGCCGTCACATCTCTTCTCAGAGATAAGCTACCACCATTCTAGCGAGTCTTTCATTCTGTATTTTACAGTCTCTGTACATTTATTTCGTTAATAGAAATCATGTATTACTGTATAT
>JASDQU010437431.1:28290-50134 GCA_032191745.1 Picea mariana | reverse complement strand
AACCTTTAACATTTTGAGTGGACATTCCACTCATCATTATGGATACAAAACGCTCAAATGTTAAAAAAGAGTGTTGGGGTAAATATTTATAGGGAGGTAAGATGAGCAACTCTTTTCTTGATTTTAATTTTAATTTTTTCAAAAATCCGGGTCTCCTTGAGAGAGCCCTCTCCATAGGCGTATAGAATCTGAATATGTAGAGGTTTTCACAATTAGTCATAATGCTT
This sequence comes from Picea mariana, assembly GCA_032191745.1. NCBI lineage: Eukaryota > Viridiplantae > Streptophyta > Pinopsida > Pinales > Pinaceae > Picea > Picea mariana. Next base: position 49,907 of record JASDQU010437431.1, on the reverse strand, counting down.
GAACTTTTTGGAGATAAACTATGTAAAAGATTTAACATTTCAAGTGGACACTCCACCTATCATCAAGTACAAATAAAATTGAAATGTTAGAAATAAGTGTTGGGGTAAAGATTTATAGGGAGGTAAGATAAAAAAATATTTTCTTGATTTTAATTCTGAGCGTTTCAAAAATATAAAACACTCTTCTCCATATATGTTTCAAAATATTTTACACAATTTATCTTGAGAAATTTCAAGCATTATGACAAACTGTGAAAACCTACACATTCAAATTATTTTTCTTTATCATTATATCAATTAAATTATTTACAATATAATATATATGTATTTTATAATATTAATTTACTTTTTAATATTAAATTATAATCATAATTTCTTAGTTCCCCGGATGGGGTGCTAGTGCGGGACACATGTCACCAGGAGAGGGCGCGAAGCAGCCAGCATGGCGATGGCCATGTGACAGGAGCGTGGCACACCCTTCCGCCACCCTCATGCATTTAAGCCAAGCTCACTTAGGCCTAGGCACCATTACTCTCAGTGCGCTTGGCCTAAGCTTGCTATCATTTCGATGGCTCAGAGCCATGAATTCGAATTTACTCTGCTCGTGCGCCTTTGCCTCCTTCATCAATCTCAACGCCATGACTTCTACCAGATGCATATGCAGAGGTTATATTCCAAGGCTGAGACCTCCCGCAACATGCACCCCCACCAACAACACCTCCATTACTTGTGCTTCCTTCTGGCGCTTGCAATTTCCCTCAGTGTCCCAGGCATGCTGAGACATAGGGGGAAATCTAAGCGTGTTTCGACCTGGCAGCCAAGCTGGCCGCGACTGGTTCTCCGACCCCCGCCTGCACCATCTCCTAACTTGTCACCTGCTTCATCTGCTTCGCCCTCTTCTCACTCGCAGTCATGACAAATCCCCAACAACCTCCCATCCCTCTCCTCTCCCTTCGCAAGCCGTCTGGAATGGCTTGCCCTCTTTGAAAATTCCCCGGGTTTTAACCCGGGGCCTTCATTCGATTTGGCCTCCACTTCGCTGTCGCTTCCTGCAGTTCCACCCAACTCACCGATGAGCGCACTGGTCCAGCCAGAGAACCCAACCGGTCAGCCTCACTTGGGAGCGCAACCAAATTTCCTGGGACCACAACCAGGGCCTCATTCCTTTTCAGATTCAGTACCAGACTCACAATTGCAGGACAACCTTGTCATCCTGCAAGGTTTGGTATTTAAACTGCGACAAGGCCTGGACGACCTCCAGTTTTGATTGGAAATCCTGGACAGGAAGGCCTCAACGCTCCTGCAAATGATCTCAATGCTGCAGGGGGATTGCCACTCGACACTAGGAGCGGGCGAAGCCACAGGGGGTGGAAACAGAGACGAATCAGGGGATGGAGGAGCAGGAGCTACAGGGGTGGGCGACAAAGATGATACAGGTGTTTCCATGCATGAGCCCATGGAGGAGGGAGGGACATTTTTCGAAGAGGAAGGAATTGAAGGCGACGTCGACATAGGAGCTGCCATGCACGATGCCATGGAGAAGGGAGGTACATGGGCCGAAGAGGATTGGGTTGGAGGCGACGTCGACACAGGCGCTTCCATGCACGAGCCCATAGAGGAGGGAGGGACAATTGTCGAAGACAAAGTTGCACCAGCTGCAGACCCGACGACCAACACCACCTCCTTGTACGCGTGGCCCTGCTAGAAGCCCACCTCATGACCAACACAGGTGTCTTTATGTTAGTTTAGCCAAGTGTTAGAATTTCTTTTTGCCTCACGGGGCTTATGATCATGCTTGGTATGTTGTTTTATGGAGACTGTAATTGTTATGTTTATGTTTAATTTTTGTCATTTTCAGACTGGTAGATTAAGACAATGGGCTATACTTTGACCGGTTGGCTGAACTAGTTTCCCTTCGGGGCAGTTCAGTTATTACAACCCGGAACTAAGGATGATACTGTAACTCTAGTTATTTGAAGGCTTTTTATACAACTCTTACTTACAAAAAAAAATTAATAATCATAATTTCTTTGTTAAAATTAATTATGCCCAAAGTATATATAAGAGAATTCTTCTGATTAAAACTTGGTCGTCCTCCTAAAAGTGCTTCACAAGTGCGTCACAAAACAACTCTACCCTGTCACCATCGACTTGTCACCGTCCTGTCAATGGCTCACTTTACTAATTTTATCCCAAAAACCACCACGATTTTTCACTTGACAGAGCTTAGATCCCCACATCTCCCAGCCCAACAATGTCCTCGCCTATGCGCGCTCTAGAGAATGTCAGCCTTGAGGGAAGAGTCTTCCTAAGACTCGTTGAAACAGTGCCATGGTGCCACAATTCTCTCGTTGTTATACATCAACTACATCGACACCATCGACTATTCTAGCTCTTTCTCAACCCACTTAGAGATGGACGTTAGGTTGTATCTCGTGTGAACCTAAAATTTGAACTTACATTGACCAATTTTTACGCTAAAGGCATTCTTGTAAGGGAGGGCTCTTCTCCAAGTTTCGTCATCTGTTAAAGGCGTATGGGAGCATTCCACATTTCTACTTACTTACGTTTCATCAAGGACAAATAGAGTTGAAATGTTAGAAAAAAGTGTCGGGGTAAAGATTTATAGGGAGGTAAGATCAAAACCTATTTTCCCGAGTTTAATTCCGAGCTTTTAAAAAATATTGTCTTCTTCATATATGTTTCAAAATATTTACACAATTTATCTTAAAAAATTTCAAATATTATGACTAATGGTGAAAACCTACACATTCAGATTATTTTTCTTTATCATTATATCCATTAAATTATTTACAATATAATATTGATGTATTTTATAATATTAATTTACTTTTTAATATTAAATTATAATCATAATTTTTTAGTTAAAATTAATTATGCCCAAAGTATATATAAGAGAACCCTTTTGATTAAAACTTGGTCGTCCTCCTAAAACTGCTTCACAAAATAGCACTCACAAAACAACTCTACCCTGTCACCACCGTCTTGTCACCGTTCTGTCGGTGTTCCACTCTACTAATTTTATCCCAAGAACCACCACGATTTTTCACTCGACAGAGCTTAGATCCCCACATATCCCAGGCCAACAACGTCCTCGCCTACGCGCACTCTGGAGAATGTCGGCCTTGAGGGCAGAGTCTTCCTAAGACTCGTTGAAACAATGCCAAGGTGCCACAGTTATCTCGTCGTTCTAGATCAGCAACATCGACACATTGTTTTCCATCATTAAACATTATATTTTGATAGCTGCACATACCTTTTTCTTCCTAAATAGCTGCAAATTTTAGGCACCACTGATAATAAATATATTATGAATCTATTGAAACCCTTGTAACGTCCTCTGCGTATACCTCGAGATTCCATGAAGGTGCCACAGTTATCTCGTCGTTCTAGATCAGCAACATCGACACCATCAACTTCGATAGATTCATAATATATTTATTATATTTATTATCAGTGGTGCCTAAAATTTGCAGCTATTGAGGAAGAAAAAGGTATGTGCAGCTATCAAAATATAATGTTTAATGATGGAAAACAATGATTGATTTTTAGCTTAGGGTTTCAGTATCAATTAGTATTAAGCAAACAAAACAAAATAGCACTGATGACTTTGAGCTTTTAAAACTCAAAGAAAAGATGACTAACACTTTCAGAAATATAAAGTTAAGAATTTTAAGTTTTTAAAATACAGAGAAAAAATTTCGAAAATAAAAAAGTTAAGAATTTTAAGTTTTCAAAATAGAGACAAAAAATTGACTAAGAACTTCAAGTGCAAAGAAGACGGAAATGATCTACTCAAAATAGTTAGAAGTCACTACTCCATTGTCATCTACTAAAGATAATTGAACGCAAAAACTATTTGTAATTATAGTTTGAATTAGTTTTGTAAAAATCTTCCCCAAAGTATGCATATTTATATGTTACCCCTAAGATTAATGGGTATGCTATGCATGAGTAAACATTGGAGTTGTAGAAAATACAGTTATTTGAATTAATTTTGATATTGTTATTATTTCTATATGAGTTCTTTATTTTTAGTTGCTCCATGTAGTCAATATTTTACACAATTTATGATTAATAAGAAGGAAAATATGATCCAAGGCAAATCAAGATTGTGGTTTTAGTTTTTTTAATCTTTATAATTGCTGAAATATTTTTTAAAACACTAACTCAACTTTCAAAATTAAATATCCCTACACTAGACTAACAATAAATGGATAGCAAGTGCTAAACAACAATAGATCATAAAATAGTGAACTTATAACAGGATACTTTAAAACTCAAAGAAAAGATGACCAACACTTTCGGAAATATAAAGTTAAGAATTTTAAGTTTTTAAAATATAGATAATTTTTTTTTTTTTTTTTCTCAGAAATATAAAGTTAAGAATTTTAAGTTTTCAAAATATAGAGAAAAAATGACTAGCAACTTCCGAGAGTAAAAAGAAGACGGAAAGGAGGTCACTACTTCATTGTTATCTACTAAAATTACCTGGGGGTCGCTACTCCATTGGGGGTCGTTACTCCATTGTTATCTACTAAAAATAGCTTAACACAAAAATTATATGTAATTATAGCTGAAATTAGGTTTGTAAAAATCTTCCCCAAAGTATGCATATTTATATGTTACCCCTAAGATTAATGGGTATGTTATGCACAAGTAAAATTTGAGTTGTAGAAAGGGGTGGCAGGTGTTGGGGGAGTTATCTATGATTCCGATGGACAAAAGGTAGCTTAGTTTTCCTGGGGTTTGGGGAAAACTACCAATAACAAAGCAGAAACTCTAGTAGTGTACATGGGTTTAAAATTAGCTCACGCGCGAAGCATTCGAACTCTAATGGTGCTAGGGGACTCTGAAATAGTCATAAAGGATCTTCTGAGCCTCTCAACCCCCGCAACTCATCCTCCCAATGGCCTTTGCTCGCGAATAAACACCCTGAAACATCACTTCATCAGTTTACGCTTTTTTCATATCCTCCGCGCTCAGAACATCGAGGCAGATAGCCTAGCTAAAGCTACGAAATCCCTAGAACAGAGCCTCCTTGTCACCAATCAATCCTCCTCTCATGATTCGTTACCTTAATTGCACTAGTCCGACTGGCCTCCCACTCACAACTAAGGACTTCTCCCTTTAGTCCCTTCTTTCTACCCTAACCCCCCCTCTCACTAGACCTCCTCACCCCTCCCCTAACTACCCTCCCCCGTCACCCACGTACTCCTCTCCCCCCTTCCCCTTGTCTGAATGCCCCCCCGCTCTTCTTGTCACATGACCGCCCTCCTCAGCCCACGTGCCTCCTTTCCTGCTCCCCGTGTCCTATCTCCAACTGCTTGTACTCGCTTTTAACTTCAAAAATCTTCACATGCCTTCCCTGACGATCAGTCACAAGCTTATGGCGTCACGTCCAATTTTTCATCCCGCGCTAAGTCACTTTTGCTAGTGGGCGATCCTGGCTCCCTTTGCCCCCAATGGAACGTTGCTTCAACACTCATGAATGCCCCGACTATTACCCATTGTTTTCGCTTGGCTTTTCAGAATGTTCAACTTCCATTCAGGTTGGTATCTCTTCTCTGCTCATTCCGTCCATGTCCAACGCTTCTTCAGCCTCTGCTCGGTTTGTATGCTCGACGCCTGCTTGACTTCTTTACTCCCGAGTCTCTGCACCAACATGTGGTGAAGGTCAAGATCACCATGTTCTTGTTCGAATTGTATTTCAGAGGAGCTCTGAGAGCAGTTTCGAGTGCATCGCACAGACGTTAGAAGGGCGGAGGAGTGTACAGATGCTCGTCACCAGGAATTCCAACGAGAGAACCAAGGGATTCTTGAGGAGTTAGTAGGCCTGCAAACACAACTTCTTTAGCAGGAAACTCGCCATAATCAAGAACTGGCGATAGCCTTAAGGGGAATTAACAAAAATATGAGACAACTCGGGGTTGTCACCCAACAATTGGCAAACCCACAACAACCATAGAATTTTGTTGGCTCTAGCGAGTCTCAGCTCCCATCCACCTTTCATTCAATAGCCAATAACAACCATCACTCGGTCCCCTCAGCACCAGGACATGCAGACCTCCACCATGCAGAGGCGTATCCAACAGAGGCAAACCCAACAACACAATAGGCAGAACAACATGAAGATCCTGAGTTTTCTCTAAATTATTAATCAGGTTTTAAATGAACTGTAAATTTTTGTTGTTTTTGAACTTGTATGTCGCCATTTTTACATGGCAGAACTGCAAATCTTATGGACTGGCTGATACAGTATCTATAGATCCCCATAGACAGTTAAGCTCTTATGGAAGCAACAAGGGTTCTCCCACCCTGCCATATGTAATTTTTGATTTTTTGTTGTTCTTTTTTCTTTAATATAAAATCCTCCAACCGTTTCTGTTAAAAAAAACATTCGATTTGTAGAAAATACAGTTGCTTGAATTAATTTCGATAATGGTATTATTTCTATTTCAGTTCTTTATTCCTTTTGTTGGTGTTTTCTTAAATGTACAATGTAAATTTAGTGTTGTTAGTTGCTCCATGTAGGCAATATTTTACACAATTTATGATAAATAAGAGGGAAAATATGATCCAAGGCAAATCAATATTGTGATTTCAGTTTCTTTAATCTCTATAGTTTGCTGAAATATTTGTTAAAAAACATATTGTTGTACAAGAACTCAACTTTCAGAATTAAATATGCCTACACTAGACCAACAATAAATGCATAACAAGTGCAAACATTAGATCAGAAAATAGTGAACCCCAAACAAGATTACAATGGTCTGTTAAGGGTGGAGATCATTTACCTTATTGGGAGTTTTCTCCACTATAAACCTGGTGTCAAATATGTGTTCATGCCTATGTATATGCGGAATAGTAGAAGCATTTAATGTGCAAGTTTTTTGTACTTTTTTACACAATATTCCTATAATAAGGAGAAGCGTATATATAGTATACCAAATCTTGATAGGGTTTTGTATAGAAAATCATAAATTTCATAGTGAAAATGGTAGCTTGGGCTAGATGTTGACTTGATAATTTTGTTTTATGAAAACATTTCATATAAGTTTATTAATATTTATATGTGAAATGTATATCATATTGAGTTTTTAAATTGGTAGATTATGTTTGTGTTGGAAAAGAAGGGGGGGTTGTGATGTTTCCAAAGATTACATACATGACATGCATAAGGGTGTGGATAGATTTTTTTTACAGGTGAAAGCAATGACTATGGCCCGTATATGTAATAATTTTTTTTTTTTTTGTCAAATTTGTATTTTTCAAGTAAATAATCCTCGAGGAAACCCATGAGTGCTTCCCTACCTTCATGATGACATGATGATATTAATGTCAATAATAAGCTCATTGATTTAGATTAGTATGTTTCACCATTCAAGACTTCCATCCCAATGCCACTTTGTCATTGAACCCATCAACCCTTATCAAAGGAATCAAACCTACGTTGACACTTTGTCAATGAACCCATCAACCCTTATCAAATGAATCAAACCTAAGTTGACACTCTGTCAATGAACCCATCAACCCTGTTGGCACCCAAAGTTTTGGGTTAAGTTTTGCGTGCGCGCACAAACGAAGTTGTGCACGATCATTCCATAGTTTTATGCGCGTCTAAGGAAATGTGCGAGGAATGACATAGAGTGCGCACTGGACCGGGTTTTGTCAATAGCACACCAAGTTTAAAGACTACCAAGAATGCATCGGTCTGAGTTTTTTCAGTTGCGCTGGAAAACAAGATGCCCGTCGGAATCAAGAAAGGAATCATCTGTTAATCTCCCCGAATGATTATTGCCAGCAAGATACAAAGACGTGGGACAACCAAAAGATGAGCTGGCCAAACAGTTCAGATTTCCCTTGATGCAAAGTCTACATGGAGTGCTAGTAGACACCTGAAGCATGTGGGGCAGTTGTATCCGACAAGCGAGTGGAGTAGAATAGAAAGAGACAACCCTCCCAAACAAAGAAAGATATAAAAGGAAGCTCTAAGCTCAGAGCTAGTGTTGCCCATCTAGCTCGTTAGAGAATTTTGATTTATCTTAGTTATTAGTGTCGAGCTCCCTCTGAGCCTGCTGTAATATTGTAATGTTTTGAATATAATCCAGTGTCTTTGATAGGTTTGAGTCCTAAGGAAAGGCACATGAGGTAGTATGTTGTAATTCTGAGGTTTTGTATATCAAATATATGAAGTCCAATGATTGCCACACACACACAGACACACATATGTCTTATGCAATGTATATCTATGACATGATGGAATGCTTTCAGTAATAAAGCTATGATGGTTCTGATCCATTCTGTGTCTATCATGTATGACTTGAGCATGCGTGTGTATAGTTTTAATTCTTAGTCCTAAAATAGTCTATCAGTCATGATTTACAAGGATTCCAATTGCAGTGACTTCTTGTGTGATTAACCCTTCATCCCCATCACAAGACCCTATGGTCTCTGTGATCCTCTTTACATCTCGGGTGATACCTTCCTTGGCCTTGGCCGAGGATTGATATGTCGGTGCTTTGGGGTTTTGTTGGACAAGCTCTGGATGAACCCTGGGTCAAAAAATCCCCAGTGATAAGAAGAATGGGATGTGTGCAAGTGTGGATCGATAACGCCCACCAAATGGTTTCATTGTCAGGACCTGAAGTCTCGTTGAGATTGAATATGGAAAAGAAAAATGAGCTGACATCCTTCTAAGTAGGAGATTCAAGACTAGATACTAGCAAAGGAAGATGAGTTTTCCCTACGAGAGATGCAAGGATTGAGGGTGAACGGGAAGGAATGTAAAGGAAGATATCTTTACTCAGACATGCATGAGCTCTTCTTCACGAAATTTCCATGTTTGTTGCATGAATGGTTAAAGAGACAAGTTGTTGTCAATCCAGATCGGTTGCGTTGCCATTGGAGCCAATAGTTTGTGATCAAGCCAAAATTGTCCGCTTGAAGGTGCTAGATAACAAGTGGACTCAAGCTATTTATTTTTGGTTCGCTTGAGTGAAGAGAGGCTACATTATTGAGTTTGATATAGAGTATAGTGATTCTTTCAGCGAAGCTGAAAGAAAGTTCGAAGAAGGTCCAAAGAAGCGGATGCTAGAAGAAATTCCACTTTGGATCAAGTTATTGTTTGTGGAAAGAATAATGATGTGTATGGAGCCTGATAGAATGGCCGAGTAAACCCCCTATCACAGGGGACAGGGGGGGGGGTTTCTCTGCAAAGATGGGGAAAATTCCGAAAAGAGAGAGAACGGGTCTGACGAGGAGGATCCAAATTTTTTCAATATGAGGTGAAGTATGGAATGGACCCAGAAGAGCAGAGGAGAAAAAGAATCGATCTGAGTCAAGGAGGAAAGCTCAATAGAAGAGTAGAGAAGATCTATCCAAGGGTGCGCGACGAGATGTCTGGGCTAATATGAAGAGGAAAACCACACCAAGTAGTAGTGTGGGAGAGGATGTTGTGCCAGAGTGGTGCACAAATGGGGACATGCCTGCTAAGAGGCTTGGCATCGAAGATACCGATAGTGAGGGCCTAGATGATGAATCCCATACCCTTTGGTTGTGGTTGTATGCCGCAAATTTAAGAGAGAGGAGAGTGCACAATTATGGTGCGTAGGTGTAGATTTTTGGCGCACCGATAGGATTGCTAGAGGATGCGTAGAGTCGTAGTGCGTAGGCAAGTTAGGAATATGAGGTGTTGACACAAAGAGAAGGTGTCGCGCAGTACAATGACGCGCTGAATAGAGGGGAAGTTGGCCCTCAACATAGTGACAATGCACTGATAGGAAGAACTCTTAGTGCGCATGGTTGTAGTGCACAGATAGGAGAGGAAAATTAATGCGCATAGTGGCAGTGCACAGATAGGATTAGAATATGGAGCACAGAGTGTTGGTGCGCCAGAAGAAAAGGAAGATGGAGGCTCCCCTAGTGGTGGGAGAGACGAGTTGATGTTATTGGATGGTCTTGCGCAACTACAAGTAGGTAACTCTCTAGGTCACCTCACTAGAAATTTCAAAAGAAGATGGACTTACCCCCCCTTTGTACCACCCCCCTTGCACATTTTTAATCAAGAAGAAAACACAACAAATAGTGAAGAAATTGGAGTCAAGGAAAGAGAAGAAGAAGAAAGAAGTGACGAGACAAGTGAAGAGGAAGGTGAAGTCAACAATACTTTACCCCAAGAAATAGTGGTGTGGAAAGATCCAGCCAATAACAGTCAGAGAAGAGGAACTAGGCATAATTCGAAGATGGTGAATCGAGATAATACACTGAGGTTGCTTGTGTTCCATGGAATGGGTAAGGACGATGCAGAGCAATACAGGTTCACATTTGAAGCAATCTGGTATGTAAAGAGAGTTATTGATGATGCGAATAAGATCGTGCAACTAGAGACTACGTTCAAGGATAGGGCCCTAGCGTGGTACATGATATACAAGGATACTACGCCAGTGGGACAAGCAAGGTCCCTGGCCGAGATCAAGCATGATCTACTTAGGGAGTTTCAAAAGCCTAAGTCAGAATCACAATGCATTATGGAAATCAAGGAAATCAAGAAGAAGGAAGGAGAAACTGCCTTGGACTATGACCAACGGTTTAAAATCTTGTTGGATAAGATGACATTCCAAATCCAGGATGTACAACATAGAGAATGGTTCATTGCAGGGTCGCTCCCCATATCTGAGTCCCGCTCACCCAACAAAAGGTGACGAATCAGGCTGAGGTAGTGGAAATCGAAATGCGCTTGGAAGCTACACTTGGAGGCACATAGACATCGGATGGGTTGGCGCATGTTCAGTCACAACGAGCCAACATAAGAATACAGCTGCAAGATATGGACAATACTAAAGTCGTGCGCAAACATGTATAGTGTACTATATGTTGTTCCGAGGGGCTTCGTTGAGACGAGTGGCCGGTCCTTCCAAATTATGTGGCAACGGTTGCGTCGAGTCCATTTCCATCTGGACAGTCATAATATTGTGAAATATGTAGAAAATGGGGCCATGTTCCACCCCAGTCTCCCACATTGCAGAAGTACCAAACAAGGAATCACACCCCATTCTGTGAGTTCCACAAATTCGTTGGCCATGATGTTAATAACTATCACTCCCTCCAGTTAATGCAAGATAACGCTCAAGATGCATTCTGGGTACATGAGGAATATAAAGGTGGTAAGCATGATGGTGTAGACAAAGGCGTATATCAAGGAGGATCTCAAGGTGGATATGGGCATGGTCACGACTGCGGATATGTCGAAGGAGGAGGTAGAGCCCCACATGTTTTCATTGTAGTGAGATTGGTCATGTCTCACGATTTTTCATCAAACAACATGTACTCTGCACGTATTGTTATAGTTTTGAGCATGTAACTGAGGATTGCCTTCACTTACTAAAGAAGTGGGAGGACAAAATACCAATTGTAACATGGTGCATGCTAAGTCACACAAAAAAAGAAGAAGAATGAGGAAGAAGACGTCCGGGTAGTAACCCACGGAGGGGTGAAGACAAGCGCAGACTTTGAGCATGGTGAAGGGTCGGGTCAACAATCAAGCAAAAAGATCAGGAAGGCACCCCAACTCCCTCCAAAGTTTGATGTTTCTTAGCAGAAGCAGTTTCTACGTGAGGCAAAGAGAGCCCTTGAAGAAGAAAGAGCACACGAGGAGCTACATCGCGTGACTTAGAGGTCTCTTGAAGAGGCGTGGATCCAAGAGGAAGTGTATAGGGTGACATAAAGGTTGCTAGAAGAGGCACATATCTACGAAGAGGTGCATCAAGCGACGCAGAGGTCACTAAAAGAAGCTCGTGTGCACAAATAATTGTAGCGCACGATGCAAAGATCTTTGGAGGAGGCTCGTGTGCGTGAGGAAATACAACGTAATCCAAAGATTGATAAAAGAAGCATGAATATAGACTACATTGTGACGTTCCAAGCAAAAGGGTTATGAAGAAGAACATCGGGAGGAGTTGCAACACACAACGCACGTCAACACCTTATATTGTTGTTTGCGCTTGCTTAAGGATCCAGAAGCTGCAAGTGAGTTGACCCAGATGTTAACTGATTGCATGAAATAACACATAGAGGAGACCACCATATCAGCTTTGCTACCAGAAAGGGATGTCTGCTAGGTCAACAAGCAAAAGCGCACTAGTCGAGAGTTTAAGATGATAACAGAGATTGGTGGGTATGACATGGATGGAGTCATGTTGGATCTGGGATTCGATGTGAACATTTTACCCAAGAAGTCTTGTGAAGTGATGGGTTAGCTAAAATTGGTATGGTCGCCCATCCAACTCTAATTAGCCAATCAATACAAGATCTATCCCATAGGCCGATTGGAGAAAGTAGAAGTGAACATTGAAGGAGTGAAAACAAAGGCAGATTTTGAAGTCATTGAGATCATGGAAGAGTTTGATCCATATCCTTCATTTCTAGGGATTGATGGGGCCTTTGACTATAATGTGGTGTTAAACTTGAAGAAGAGGCAGATTTCATTCGAAAATGACACCCTGTGCGTGGTTATGCCACTATATCCATATGAGGGAGACCGCTACAATGAGCCTGTTGATGAGGATGAACAGAGCTCAAGAATTGAAAATATATACAAGGTCACGGGGCATAGGGAGGACTACATCAACCCCACCATAGATGGAGAATTGAGTTGGAGAAGTGTCAAATCTTCTGACGTAGATTCCGAGGATACCATGGAGAGGTGGTAGAATAAGATATACGAAGTCTCCACAAGGAGGTGCATGCATATTTATTCCAAAGAGCACGTTGAATACTTTGGATCCTATCACTATGATGGGTTGAAGCTGATCAACACATTAATTACATGGATACAACTCATCCCCGAGTATCAACAACCTCGTGCACTAGAATCAATACTAGTAGGGATTCCCGAGGGCTCGTGGGCTGCACACCGAGAATCATATCACAAATGGGCATCTCTCGAAGCATCCATATGCGAACGATTTTGACCAGATGTGGACATTCGTCAATATACCTATCTCCGTGAGAGGCGTTGGATCATCAAACATAACTGCATTGTGTGTGGTCACTATATGAATGATCACTGCAGACTTCCCAAGAAACACCCTATTTTCTCAATTCCCCAATTTTACGTTGGGAAACACAGACAACCTTCAATATTCCATGAGGATATGTTCCCTGCACACCTGTTCTCCAACCCCATTGAGCATGCAAACAACCCCAACATAGTTGTTGAAGCAATGGTTAGCCAATGGATCCTATCAAAGCCCACTACACCTAGTCTCCTACCTCTCGCATGGACATTGACCGACCATGCTCGGATGCAGGTATGTGGTGATCCACCTGGGGCCGCTCTACCCCTTTACGACATTAATAAGTTCCCGTCGGGGTGCATTGAACCATGCACTGCACCTCTAGTGCGTAAATTTGTGCATGTGTTTTGTCATCGATATCATTATTGATTATTGAAGATTTTGTGGGAGACATAGAGTGGAAATCTTACCGATCAAAGTGACAGGTCCTCCTCACACACCGCATGAAAGAGGACAATTTCCCTGATTCAGAACACAAGTGACAATTACTGTAAAAATCACCACATGCCTCGACATTAATGCAAAATACCCCAAATTGAAATACAACATGTCGATCCCAATGACCAGACTGGTGTGGAGTACCATCCCACTCACCAAAAAACTGGGATAATGAATTCACATGCGTGAACAATAGAGTTTCATTATGGCCCCATTCAATTCAAAACCACCCTCACTTTCCACTCCCTCGCCATTGTTGCTTCCCTCTTTTCTTCATGCAGCATACATTCCTTCACCACCATTGCAAACCAGGTCTTCAATAATCCCACTCACTCCATATCTCCAAAATAGTCCATCACCAGTACCACCTATTTTAGTATGGCTTCATCAAGCAAGAAAAAGGCCTGCTCCAAGTCGAAATCACTTAAAGAACAACTGATTCCCGATCTCGTTCTCCCCTTCGGTGTTCTAGTCGATGGCCTTCCCTTTGGAAATGTACCCTTGCTCACATGTGAAGACTACAATGTCTAGGACCCCGATCAATTCCTTGATTTATAGGTGGATAAATATATAAAGGTTATCAAACACAATGATGGCACTACCAAAACCATAACACAAGAGTGGGTGAGACCGCTAAGGAAATACGACATCCTCTTCCTTATGCGATGTCTGCACTTCAATAGTAGCCAAGCTGTTTAGTTGTGCATTCGGTTCCTCCTTAACAAAGTGCATGGAGGATACCTTTGGTTTGATCAACCGTATCTCATCGACCTCACCATTATACATAGAGTTTCACCTTTATACATAGAGTTTTCGACCTACCCACCTCCGACGAGGACCCAACGAATCATCTCAGGGAAAAAAATGTCCCGCTAGAAAAGGTCTACTCTACATATGACACACCTAGGGGCAAGCACGACATAGTCATTGTCGAAATTAATGATTCAACACTCAGGTTTGCAACCCATTTGCTTGCCTATAGACTTATTTGAAAATGTTGGAAGGACGAATTCCCTATAGGGGTCGTCCTCATGGCCTAACATTGCGTTAATGGGCATCAGATGGCATGGGCCCCTTACTTATTCAGAGAATTCATCATTGATAGTCTGAACACACAGGATGAGGCCAAATAATTTCATTACAACTTGACACTTCTCTTTCTTGCTATGGTGCTATGGAAGCCACCTCCTGCCTTTGAATTTGACTTGTCTATTGCACCTTCATTCCTTGCCCCCAAGTTTCTAAAATTGTAGCACTCTAATAATGTGGACACCAAGGCTGCAATTTCTGATGCCTTCCATCAATGGCACACCCAACTGATCAATGCTTCTGCTGAATGAGTTCGCATTCCAAACCACATCTTCAACATGTATGAGTGTCACCTGTGTTTTACATGTACTTTCCATAATGTTATAATCTTTCCCAATGCAGATACAGATTGCACCAAGGCTGTGCTTCCCTTTTGTATTATAGTAGGAGTCGAGGCATGGTCGGCTGAATCCCGACCTCTTTTCGACGAAATAAATTATGTTGTGACCAAGTAGGATAACCTAGCAACAAAGCCCCTGAATACAAAATATTCCAATTCTGCTAAAAATTCTCAGAAAACAAGTGAAGCAGATACTGATGCTGCCGCAATTAAAAAGAGAAAACGAGGATCCAAGACCATCTCAAATAAACATTGACTTCAGGTTTGAGCGTGA
The DNA here is from genome assembly GCA_032191745.1 of Picea mariana. Taxonomy (NCBI): domain Eukaryota; kingdom Viridiplantae; phylum Streptophyta; class Pinopsida; order Pinales; family Pinaceae; genus Picea; species Picea mariana. Next base: position 34,669 of record JASDQU010437431.1, on the reverse strand, counting down.
TCCATCACCACCCCTTCGACCAACCCTAGTTATCAAAGAAGCCACTTTTCCCTCACATCACTCTAAGCGCCACTCTGGCTCTAGTAAACACATGCGCACCTCATCCCATAAGCTAGCAAAGGAGGGTTCTCCCAGTCAAAGCCAACAGGTCAAAAAGTTGATGAAAGAGATTTGTGCGTAATTAGCCAAACAACAAGCCTCCCACAAAGATCTAATACAGAAGATGCATAGTCCGAGTCACCAGTTTGCATTGTCCCCTCTCCACGAATCTCCATCTCCCACCAATCCAACCCTCAAGGTCCTAGAGGTGAGTCCTCACCGAGTGATTAGTGTCAATCCACTTGTGATTGTCTCATCAATCTCAGCCAGAACCAAGCTGAAATTGTCCCAGGTGCTTGCAACATACATCCCGCACTCTGCAAAAGATGAAATCAGTTTCCATGCACGTTTTGAATCTACAGTCATATAACCATGAACTTCAAGACCAACTGCAACATATAACCCCAAAAGGAACTGCCCTCCAGTAGAAAATAGTTCAAGCGCTCAATAGTTCGAGACCATGTCCAATGCTTCATTGCGTTGGTTACTCAGAGCTTCAAGTTGCGGGATTCTTTACAGAACCATCTAGAGCTCACGACTCTCTATGATCGTACTCGTGCAATAGATGCTGAGGTTGCACAATAAAAACGAGACATGGGTTTACTACCCCTCAAAGAGCGCGCCACTGCAATGCATGTTGTTGCCATACGAACAAAGGAGATCACTTCAACTAGGATTGAGAAATATAATATGCGAGAGTTGATCACTTTGTTGGATGAAAAAGCTATGGACTGGTATACTCAGCTATCAGACATACAAGTTGCTTCCAACACCATAATCGAATAACTCAACACCACATATTTAGAAAATCCTTAGGCCACAACTTTCGACGCCGAGGCATCTATTCAACGTTCCCACGATCTCTAGATCCAACTCAACAAGCCCAAATGCCAGTATCAAGACTTCATGGAGGAAGTCAAAAGTATTGTCCCGTTCATGTTAGCAGTCATTCCTTAAAGTAGCTGGCTCGAGGACGAGCCAGATAATAGTGGTGGGGGCCTATTAGCACCCAAAGTTTTGGGTTCATTTTTGCGTGCACCTAAAGAAATGCACGAGGAATGACATAGAGTGCGCATCAGACCGGGTTTTGTTAGTAGTGTGCCCAGTTTAAAGACCACCAAGAACATGTTGGTTCAAGTTTTGTGTAACCTGAAAGTTGTTCTTCATTGAAAATGAATATTTCTGAATATTAATATTTGATTGAATATGATAAGAATGATGATTACACTAGCCTTGTGATGGTTGCTATATAGCATTGACTAGTCACAAGGTGAGGAGGTACGTGCCTCTTGATGAAGAGGTATGTGCCTGTTGATTTAATTAAATGATATTAATTATTATTACAATTTATTATTATCATTTTTATGTTTGTAACATTGCCACCCTCTTAATATTTTGCTTTGTCCTCAAAGAAATGGTACAGATGGGTATTGTCGGAGAAATTGTTCATACTCCCATGATGAATCTTCTTTTGGAAGGTTTTTCCATTTGATAAGATATTCCTTTATGGTTCTGGAACGTAACACCTTTTCCTTTGTGGCAAGAATACCTTCTGGTTCTAAAATAATTTTTCCTTCGTCATCGAATTCAGGGATTTCTGTTTGCACTGGTTGAGCTTGTCCAAGCATGTTTTTTAGATATGAAACGTGGAAGACATTGTGGATGCGACAATTGTCTGACAACTCCAATCTATAAGCTACTTGGCTAATTTTTTTGTTAATTTGAAAGGGTCCATAGAATTTTGGGGCTAATTTGTTCTTCCCTTGTTGCTTAAGGGATGATTGTTTGTAGGGTTGGAGTCGTACAAACACCCAATCACCTTCTTCGAATTCTCTTTCTGACCTATGTTGATCTGCTAGTTGTTTCATTCGATTACGAACTGTTGCTAGGTTCTCTTTTAACATTTGTATGATTTTTTGTTCTTCGTCTTGCTTATTTCTTACTGCTTGGACCTAAGTATTTATTATGTGCAAACTCCTTCCATTTAGGTGGTTCGTAACCATATAAGTCTTGGAAATGAGTCATTTTAGCGGATGTGTGATATGTAGAGTTATACCACCATTCGGCTAAGTTTAGCCATTGAGACCATTTATTTTTCTTATCAGTCACAAAGCACCGTAGGTACGTTTCTAAGCATTTATTTACGATTTCTGTTTGTCCATATGTTTCTGGATGATAGGCGGAGCTCATATTAAGAGATATTCCTATATTTTTGCAAAATTCTTTCCAGAAATTTCCTTTAAATTTTGCATCCCTACCACTGACAATTACCTTCGGATACCCATGTAAGTTATAAATGTTTTTGCAAAAAAAATCTGCAATTTGTTTTATTGAGTCGGTTTTTCTTACTGCCATGAAATGTGCATATTTGGTTAATCTTTCAACCACCACAAAAATTTTGTCATTCCCCTCAAACATGGGTAGCCCTTCAATGAAATCCATTGAAATTTCTTCCCATTTTTGTTCAGGAATATGTAGGGGATGAAGTAATCCTAGAGTCATAACATTTTCATTTTTATTCCTTTGACAAATTTCACATTCGACAACAAATCTTTGAATCTCCTTATTCATTCCTTTCCAATACAATGATTGTCTTGCATTATAGTAGGTTTTGAAAAAACCCACATGTCCTGATGTTGGGGAGCTGTGTGACCCCCTTAAAACTTTCATTTTAAATTTTGAGGATGGAATTAGGTAGATTCTGTTCTTGTACCATAAAATGTAATTTTTGCATTCAAATTTGGGGTTTTGGTCTAAAATATTGATTATGGAATTAGATTCAGGATCTTTGGCATACTCAACTCGAATCTCATCCAACCAATCTGGAATGACTAATGTTGTTGCATATGCATTTACTTCCTCATCTTTTTGTGATAGTGCATCAAAAACTACGCTGTCTTTCCCTTCTTTGTGTATTATTTCCATATCAATGGTGGAAAGTTTCTCCATCCACTTTTGTTGTTTTGTGGACAATGTTTTTCGTCTTAGTAAGTATTGGAGACTATTGTGATCAATATGTATCAAAAATTTTCTTCCTAAGAGATATTGTTTCCATTTAGCTAATGCATGCATAATAGCTAACATTTCCTTATTATAGGTAGATTTTAACTCTTCCTTTTTGTTGAGCTTTCAACTTTCAAATGCTATTGGGTGGCCATCTTTCATTAATACTGCTCCTATTCCAATTCGTGATGCATCACATTCTACTACAAAGGGTTTTGCAAAATCTCGTGTTGCTAATACAGGTGTAGACGACATAACCCTTTTTAATGTTTCAAAACATTCTTGTGCACTATTATCCCATTTGAAGGAATTTTTCTTTAATAGGTTTGACAAGGGTGTTGTTAAATGAACGTAGTTCTTGATAAATCTTCGATAATAACCCGTTAATCCAAGAAATCCCCTTAGTTTTGATATGTTCTTTGGTTTGGGCCATTCTGTGATTTCCTTGATTTTTTCAGGGTCCACCTTGACTCCTTCTCTAGATATGACATGACCAAGGTATTCTACTTCTTTACCAAAGGAACATTTTGATAGTTTGGCATAGAACTGATTTTTCTCTAAGAGAGAAAGTACCTGTTCTAAATGATTCATATGCTCTTTCCAGGTTTTACTGTAAATACAAATATCATCAAAGAAGACCAATACTAACTTCCTTAAGTAGGGGTGAAAAAGCTGATTCATAGTTGCNCCAGATCTTAAATCCAATTTTGAGAAGTATTTAGCTCCATGGAGTTTGTCTAGTAACTCATCTATGAAGGGTATAGGAAATTTATTTTTTATAGTTATTTTATTTAACCCTCGATAGTCTATACATAGTCTGAAAGATCCATCCTTTTTTCAAACCAGTACTACTGGGGCTGCATATGGGCTCCTGCTTGTCGTAATAACCCCACATTTCAATAGGTATTGAATTAGCCTTTCTATTTTTGTATTATGGTGGTGAAGATATCGATAAGGTCTAATATTAACTAGTGTTGAATCTGACTTAAAATCGATTATATGTTCTATGTTTCTATTAGGTGGCAACTTCATAGGTAAGTCTTGGAATACCTTGTCGTATTTTTGGATTAATGTTTGAATCTCTGGATGTTGCGACTTGAATATTTTTGTTGTTAATAACTACATCTGATGACAGTGTGCCACATCAGTTGGTGCTCCTTTTCGAATTATTTTCTCCATTTGATGTGAGGATATAATTTGGGTGGGAGGCGGCTGGAATCCATATAATTTGTATTGTCTTCCTTCCCATTTGAATTTTATAATTTTTTTTTGGTGATTTGCAGAATAGGTCCCTAGCATTTGTAACCATTGAATTCCCAAGACGACGTCTACTCCTCCCAAGGGTACGGTGTAGAATCCAGATTCTAATTCGTAATATGCTACTTGAAGATTGATCTTGTGACATTTTCCTATGCCATCAATTTTTTTCCATCTACCACCATTACTCTTATATCCGCGGCCGAATATACGAATAGATTTAGATTCTTCACAACATTTACATCTATGAAATTATGGGTGCTCCCTATATTGACTAGAATGGTGACATTTTGTTTTTTTATGTGCCCTTTTAGTTTTAACGTTTGCGGTTGTGCTATTCCTGTTATTGCAGCCAAGGATATCTTGGGCATGGCCTCATCGGTTTCTGTATTTGGGGCATCACCTTCCTCTTCACTTTCGTTATCTGAATCACTATCATATGTGCTTGATTATTTCTCTGCTTTACAAGAATATAATTTTTTATTGTTGCATTTCTGCCCAGGCGACCATTTGTCTCCACAATATCAGCATTTGCTTTCCCATTTTTTATTCGAGTCTTGATGACTGGCTTGACCTTCCCTCAAATGAGGTGGTAAATATTTGTTAGGTTTGTCTGTATTGTATTTCTTCGTTCTATCGTCTAGATATTTATTTAACATTTCTAGACTTGTGAATGTTGGTTTATTGAACTTGTTTTTTTGTTCTATTAACCTTGCTATGTGTCTTGCATCCTCAATTGTTTTAGGATTCTATAGTTTAATTTCTTTACGAATGTAATCTTTTAGGCCACATATGTACATTTTGATGAGCTGCTCATCCGTGATTCTGCATTGCCTTGTTTCTAGAACCTCCCATTCGTGTGTATAATCATTTACGTTTCCCTTCTATTTGAGATGTATGAACTTGTTATACATGCCGTCATCCTCTTCATCATGAAATATTTTAAGTAGGGCTATTGTAAAATTATTCCAGTGAAAGGAACGGGCACCACATTTCCTGGACCAACAAAGGTACCAATCATAAGCTTCTCCTTCTAGACTGTTATAGGTTGTCATTACCTTCTCTCGTTCACCTAGTGGGGGGTTTGATTAAAAAATTCCATCCATTTTGTTTATCCAAACAACAACTCCTCTATGGTACTTGCCGTCATGCTTTGGTAACAACTTTTTAAATTTCTGGTAATCTCTATCGTGGAATCTGGGTGTGTCTGTATTTCTCGAAAAAATTTCCTTTGGAATTTCCTGGTTCCCTTGATTTTCTCAATTTATTTATGGTATTTCTGGACTTAGTGGTGGTCTTCGATAATCTAAGGGCGTTGCTAATAAGGCCTCGACACGTTCTGTTAATTGTTCAATTTTTTCACTATGTTCATCAAGTATTCTTTTTGTTTCAGTTTTATCCTTTTTAGAGAGCGCCAATAATCTTTCACCTTGTTGTATTAACCGATCAATTTTTCTCTCAGTCTCGAGTAATTTATCGATTTTTTCATTCATGTCTTTTTGCATTTTTTCCACATTGTTAAGTCGGTATCTTACACCGTTGACGTCATCTTTTCATTTTTTCATGCCGGCCTTAAGTTCTTCGTTGTTGACCATCCTTGCAATTTTATTTTATTTTATTTATTTATTTTTAATTTTTTTAATTTTTAGATTTAAATATTAATTTTTATTTTATATTTATATATGTATATATAGATATTATAGATATTATATAATAAATTAACATAAGATATATATTATAATTAATACAATTTAGTGAGGGAAGAATGGGCATGACTTTAGAAGAAGTCACTATGGGTTGTCAAAGGTCGGGAGGTAGGGGCATGGATGGGACAGGTGTGCAGAATGTGTCGGGGCAGGGTCTGCGGGGGAGTGGGTAGCTAGGAGGGTGTGTCGGGGAGGGTCTGTAGGAGTGAGGGTCTGAGGGAGTGTGGGTGTGCGTCGGGGGGTCTACGAAAGTGTCGACTGGAGTGTGGGATGGGTTACGAGGTTTAGGAGGGATACAGGTCTGTGGGGGTTAG
>JASDQU010437431.1:4538-27682 GCA_032191745.1 Picea mariana | reverse complement strand
CGCCTTGACAGACACCTAAAGTGTGCGAGGTAGTTGTATTAGACAAGTGAGTGGAGCAGAATAGAAAGAGACAATGCTCCCCAATAAAGAAAGATATAAAATGAAGCTCTAAGCTCATAGCTAATGTTGGCCATCTAGCTAGTTAGAGAGTTTTGAGTTAGCTTAGTTATCAATGTCGAGCTGCCTCTAAGAATGTTGTAATATTGTAATGTTTTGAATATAATATAGTGTCTTTGATAGGTCTAAATCCTAAGGCAATGTGCTTGGCACAATATGTTGTAATTCTGAGGTTTTGTATATCAAAGATATGAAGTCCTATGGTTTCCATATATATATATATATGTCCAGTGAAATGCATATCTTTGACATGATGGAATGCTTTTAGTACTAAAGATATGACAGTTATGATCCATTATGTGTCTATTATGTATGACTTGAACATGTGTGTGCATAGTTTTAATTCTTAGTCCTAAAATAGTCTATAAGTCATGAGTTACATGGATGCTAATTGTAGTGACTTCTTGTGTTTTAACCTTTCATCCCCATCACAAGACCCCATGGTCTCTATGATCCTTTTTGCATCTTGGGTGAGACCTCTCTCGACCTTGGCCGAGGATTGATATGCTGGTTCTTTGGGGTTTTGTTGGACAAGCTCTGGACAAACCCTCCGTCTAAAACTCCACAATGTTAAGAAGGAAGGGACATGCGCAAGCGTAGAATGATAACGCCCAACAAACCCTTATCAAATGAATCAAATCTAGGTTGACAGTAACATAAACAAAATATAAATAAAATACAAATTTTATTAATAAAAAACATTTCTTATCATTTTATTTAAATATTGTTAAAATATATTAAATAAAGATATAAATATAAATATTATTAATAAAAATAATTTCTTATCATTTCATTTAAATACTGTTAGTCTAAAACCTGTTATAGACTCACAAAAATGTTAGTTGCATATAACATTCACTACAAAAGTATATGCATTAATATATACATTTACAACACAAGTTTATCTACATCTAATTGTCATTTGCAATAGTCCACTACTTTCGCTATAAGACAAAGAATTAATGAATCTGCACATTTTCAATGTTGAAAATACAATAACCAAATGTAATTGTTAGAAATTTGTATCAAGTGGCGGTGTTTTTTTGCTATAAGACAAAGAATTAATCAATCTCAATATTTTCAATGTTGAAAATACAATAACCAAATGTAATTGTTAGAATTTTGTATCAAGTGGCGGTGTTTTTATATTTTGAGTTGTATAAGAATATTGTATCAAGTGGCGGTGTTTTTGTCTTTTGAGTTGTATAGGGATATTCCATAAACATTTATATTTCAAATTCCCTACTTCTATGAATGTTGAATTTTTAATCCCGGGATGGGGTGCCACGTAGCACATGCTGGCCATGTAACACAGGCTCGAGCCCAGCCATAAATATGGCAGGTTGGCTCTCATCCCCTCTCCATAAATAATGGGGGCTTGCCTTAACTGCCTGTCAAAAGCCGAAGGACAACTCCCTCGTGTGAGCAGAGCGACGACAATGAAATTCAATGTATGGGGGGCGATAATGGGAGAAATCATGTCACTCCTCCTCGATATCACCCAAAAATGCACCAGCCTAAACTATTTCGCCCTCGACCTGCACCAGGAAAGCAACTTAGTGCTCTGGTGCATCCACTGCAAAACCTTTTGCAAGATAGCCATCTGCATTACTTCATCGATGCCATGGGAGAGAGACAGGCCGCGTCGCGACCCTGCCTGACATAGTTTTGCCTCACGACAAAGGAGGCGACAATTGTTAGAGCGGGCACTGTCCATAGCCTGCACTCAGTGCTCTCAGGCATCACTCAGAGGAGGTATGGTCAACTCACCTCTAATGGCTTACGTGGAGGAAGTAATACCGGAGGAGCCCATATAGATCCCTTCAGAGTCCTTTCTCTTCAATATGCCAGAGAATTGGCAACCCCCAAGCAATATCTCTGTGGAAGATTCTACACCAACCATCGCGGCTCGCCACTGCACCAACACCATGGAGGAGGGGGCAGAGGAGGTTCACATCTTCATCGTGGAGGAGGAATTCCTCCACCTTTCCTCTCAAGACACTGTACTTCCAGAAGACTACGAATTATCCAGTGCCACAACAAAGGACGGGGACCCCAGGAAGGAGAAGGACGCATAGGGAAGGTGAACAAGGAAGGAGCACAAGGATGGAGCACAGGACGAAGTGCAGGTTGCTACAGGCGAGGATGTAGAGGGTCCGAGTGGCACGATGGTGGAAGGTGGCGAGGTGTTTGCGCCACCTCCTATCTCGATTGTATCGGAACCATGGCGTGCCCCCCCCACCCTTCTTCCACCCGGAAAAATGGGAATTGGTGTTCGATCTGCGGAGCCAGATGGCAGATCAGATCTACCATGGCACATTCCTGTACCAACACATCAATATGCTATATGAAACATTCTCCGACACACCAACGGGGCAAAAATGTCCGACGTGTGCAAGACCATTTGTCCTGCTGACTCGGAGCAGACTGCACAACAGAGACCCTGGCGAAGCTATGTCTGTTGCTAACGGGTAATTGCATAGTCTGGAGTTATTTACGGGTCTGGTTAGATGCCAGTCTTAACTCTTTCTGGTTCAGTTCCAAGTCTAGTCTAGTTTTCATTCAAGTTTTACTGTTTAATGTAAAGACTATAGGCCGCCACCTGCACTGGTTTCCTTTTGGCAGGGCAGATGGTGGACTGCCTTTTTTATACATGGACATCCTAGGCTGCCAACTATCCCAGTTTTCACTAATTCGACGGAAAAGTTGGTAGCCTAGCGACAGGTGTTTGTTTTGTATGGATAAGATATAATAGGATCTGCCTCTCTTTTTATTTACAAAAAAAAAATGTTGAATTTTTAATTTTATGTTTCTTTAAATGTTAATTAGAATAGACAATCGATTCAGATACAAATCCAATCATATAAATTTACGACTCACTTGATATAACACTCTAAAAAATGGGATGTGTTTTTTTTAACCACACGTTTTCATGAAAAAAATATGTCACTACTTACATATTTGAAATGCTCAAATTGCAAAATTTTCAAATGACTTAGTTGCTCAATAAATATTTACGAACTTACACATATTACAAGTTTAAAAAATGAAATTTTCAAAGTCGTTGGTTTTCAAATTCCCAATCATGAAGTTGTACAAATGTAAAAAACTATTTTGGGAATGCAAAAACTACAATCCCTTGATGAAAAATATTGCCACATTACTTGTCGACCAATCTAGGTCCATCTTAACCCTAGATTTATCAAGAGTTGAGAGGGATTAAATCTCTTGAGGTGCAAACCTCTTATAGAGTGTAAAACTTGAGGAAATGTTTACACCAATAAAGAGAAGTGCCTCTCTCTTATGGAAGACATGAATTCATTGACGCGATATGTTAAACAATTTAAACAATGGCCTTAGCTGGAAAAAGGGATGGACAATTCGGTGAAAGAAACAACAAAGTTGGTAGTGAAAATCTCTCTCTATTGTTAGAGTCTAATTGACACTTCCAAAGGATGCATGTGAGTAATCATGTTCTACATCTGAATTTTGTTATTTTTTCTAAAAAATATGTTTTACAATTCAGTTTAGAAGAGATTATAATGCAAAATTAAAAAATGATAAAATAATTATAATAATAAATTAATTTATAGGGGCGGCAGGAGGGGGAGGGGTTCTTTATGACCCTGATGAAATATGAGAATTGGTCTATTCCCGGGGTTTAGGAGAATACACCAATAACATGGTAGAAGCTCCGAGTCTCTGGCAAGGCCTCACCCAAGTCCGGGAACTAGGCATTACTGAAATCACGATGATAGGAGATTCTCAGATCCTAATCCATGCCTTGGTCACCAACTCGTTACCAAACCAAATGAAACTTTGGCAACTCCTCAAGAAAATCCAGTGAATCTCTAAATCCTTTCGGAAGATTGATTTTTTCCATGTGCTCCGGCATTTAAATGGAGAAGCGGATCAGGCAACGAACGTTGCCACCCCCTTGAGCAAGGGTCAACTCTCTTTCAATGGGACCTGGTCCTTCGCCCCAATCCCTTAACGGTTTGTGGTGGGTGGTTAGTTGGAGATATCGAGCCAGGTGGCATCAGGACGATTCTCCTCCCCTCGTCCAGATCCGTGGCATCACCTCACCGTCTTCCCGATCCGTGGCATCACTTGCGCTTTGGTACTTCTCCCCCCAGCTTGCGTCACTCCATATCTTCCCGCATGAGCCTGCCCTCACGCCCCTCATGCAGAACTGTACTGAGCCTATCTCTCTCCCGTATGGAGCTCGAGCGAGGCCCCTTCGAATCATGGCGTCGCACGATCGCGCTGTAAATAAATCAAGGGTGGTAGAAGCCTGCAACTCAACCTTATCTCCCTTGGGTGAACGTTTGTCTTAGTCGGCTCTTTATGCTTGGTCCCTCACCCTTCAAAATCGTTTAGACTATTCTCCAGCCCGTCAAATGGCCTCCAGCTCCGAGTCTGTTGCTCCACCCAACCTCCCCCTCGCTGGAATAGGAAATCCGTGACCTGAAGCAAAATCTTAGCATGCATAGAGGGTTTCTTCTTTGGTTGGACGGGGAAGGTGGCAGAAGGTTCAAAATGCTCGAGGAAGACCTCATCCAACTCAGAGAGGAAGCGATGGAGGTTGTCACACACACGACGCAACAGGTTAATGGAATAATTGCGGATTTAGAATCCAGGGTGGAAAAGCTGGAGCTTCAAGCCGCCAGGGCGACCCCCCAGCAAGATGCAGGGGTGAAAGTTTCGCTGAACGAAGGACCCTCAAACCTGGATCAACAGGTGTAATTATGCTCCTCCACTCTTGGATCTACCCAATTTTGGTTATTTTGAAAGATATATTGTATGCAGGTTTTAACTCCATAGTAGCCAATTTTTGGAAGATAAGACATAATGGACATCTCTAGGCTTTTGTCTTATGGCACCTATATATGAAATTTTGGAATTCATGCACAGGATGCATGTCTGAACTATGTAGATGTTTTCACAGTGGTCATACCACTGCTACATTAATATAAATTCCTCTTTCTTGTTAAAAATAAATAATAAATTAATTTTTAAATTTTAAATTTATTAAATATGAAAAACAACCATATTAATATAAATATTAGAATTATATTTATAGTATTTTGTTTTTATTTTTATTTTTATGTTTTATTTAAGAAATAAAGAATGCAAAGAAAAATAAAGAATGATATTTCTTATGAATTTCCCAACATGTATTTTTAAACATGATGACCATATACTTGTTACTTAGTTTTTTCACAAAGAGATTGATACCTTTGTTCAACATAAATAAATACATACTACTTATAGTGAATCATATTCTAACATTCATACCCGCGCATTCTTTGATGGACATATTTGTAATAGAGGTCATAAATAAGGAGGGACCAACTATGCCTATTCTTCTATGTTTTGAACATTATTCTAAAACACGACCAACAACATCTTAAAAATTAACATGTAAATTAGTAATCAATGACTTTATTGCACATACATGGGAGTGCTTATAGCATAATGGGTCTCTTGAAGTGTCTCTTCCTCTAATTTACAAATAACTAGAGGTAAAAAGAAGTACAAAAGCAAAAAAATTCATTAAGATAAAATAGGAAATCATAAATAGAAAATATATCCATGAAACATTTGGACTTCAAAACATTGTGGAACATAATTAGACCTCGAAAAATTAGTGAAACATGATATGCCACAACACACAATCCATAAAAACACTCTATTTTCCTTTTACAACATATATACCTTATATTCTCTTTAACATTCCCTCCCTCTACTTTAAAATATGCTATTATTTATGATTATACATACGTCCTTTCCACGTTCTTCCCCTACTTTAGGATATGCTAGTATTTATGATTATCCATACGTCCCAAATTTACATCTTAAATACCTACATAGTCGCTACCGTCAAAGGCAGAACATATAGTGGTGGATCTGTTTGATTTTTAATTCACTTTATCCGTGAATTTGGTGCATGAAGTGGTATTTTGTGGAAGCTCGACCCCTTTTTAAAAAAGGGGCGAATTTTCAAATATTAACCAAACCATGCCATGCGATGATGCCACTGGTCCCATACTTGTTGGTCTATATATATAATATATTTATTATATATATCGAATCCCGGAATTGTAAAATGAATCCCAAACTCCCAACCTATCTTATTCTCTCGAAACAATAAATTAAATTAAATTGCAAAATCTATTTTTATATACACCAACAAATATGTGATTAGAGACGATGATCAATAACTGTATATAACTATAATAAAAATATGCTCCTCAAAATAATAAAAATATGCTCCTCAAAATAAAATTCATCATGATTATCCCTGCTTATGCTTATAATTGATCATCATGGATGTGGAGCTTATAAGCAAACTAAAGTCCTTCACTTCTAATTATAATTGATCATCATGGATATGGAGCTTATAAGCAAACTAAAGTCCTTCACTTCTAATTATTATTTGCTAGTGTCAAATAACATCAATCTTGAATAGAGACACATGACTTTCCATCCCAAACATATGATGCACACCCATTAATCAAAGTTTTCATGAGATCATTATAAAATTATTGTCATCATCACCCATTATGGTTTTATGGTTTAATATGTTTAATACATCACCAAAAAAATCTCCCATATCATAGTTTTTTGAAATTGCATGATGCCATGTTTTTTTTCTTTTAAATTATCTTTTTCACAATTTTCATTATTGTAAAATAAAATAGTTATTGTGGTTAGTCGGCTGCTTGGGAAATCTGACCAATCACAATATAGCAGTTGGAGAGTTCCAGAACAGTTTAAAAGTTCAAAAAGCATAAGTGTAGACCCTTTACAAAATAAGATTTGTTGTAGACTATCACTGTTATTGTACTGTTGTCCCCTAGAACTATTGCTACTATCATAAGTGTTTAGGCACCATTTGAGGTGGCAAAACCAAAACCAAAACCAGAACATAAAAAACTAAAGATTTTTAAGAGGGTGAACTAGGGAGAGCTCCAACAGCTGCATTCATGTGGCCATGGCTCGGTCCAATTTCATCGGAGTTGGAGTTGAGCAAGTGGTCCATCTTCCTGCCAAGGCCGAGAATCTCCATCCGCATTTCATCCAATTGGAGGAAGATTTCCTCGTGGGCTTTGTTTCTCTCTACCAGGACCTTCCCCATCATTGTCTTTAAGATCCATTACAGGTCAACCGTTTTAGTGTAAAGGGTGGCACGTTCATTGTATGATCCAGGGTTTGGTATCCATTGAACAATTTCCTCGTCTATTGCTGCATGGTCGACGAAGCAACAAAGCACCCTAGCGTCAGCTTCTGCAAGATCTAGTTCAACTCGAATGTGAGCTGGAGCGTGGGCTTCGTAGGCCTTAACAATGGGTGCAACAATGGAGTGTGCAAGGCGTTCTACAACTCCCCCTCTGCGAATTCTTCCTCGCTGCCTATGACCACCACGAGACATGACTGCAGGGGGGTCGAGACAAAGGTAAGATATGAGAAGAGGGGGTCTAAATGCAGGCGATGACTGAGATTGTAGAGCTAAGGGATGCAAGTGCACACGAGAGTTCCAACGAGGTAAACAAAGAGGAGAGGGAACGACAATATGGTAGACCCAATGCAACCTTACATAATAAAACCTCCCAAATGTGGACTCATTCATGGTTAATGCTGAGTGTGCAGACTTGTAGTGAGAATGAGTAGCAGTAATGGTGTCGGACGACACCATTACTGCACTGGATGGATACAACATCATAACACGATGCGAAGGAATGAACCTCGAACCGAATGCTTGCTGGTATAAATGCTTGGTGGTCATGCTAATCGGTGGATGATGTGTTGTCTTCCATCCAGGTCCGCTTGCGTACGATGTTGCCAAGTGAATGGGATAGGTGAGACGACTCTCCATCACGTACTCTCCTCCCTAACACCCAATCTGATTATGCATGATACCATGTTGTATTGAAACAAATCATTGAAATAATATCACATTAACATAAGTGCAACATGTGAGTATGAGAGTGATCATTTAACTAATAGTGATTACATAAACATAATAACCATTACCATTCACATATAATTTATTAGAATAATATTTTATAAATACTTGAAATTAATTGTTATATATATATATATATATATATATTTTAAACTTAGTTTAACACAACAAACCACATGATTGATTCTCATCCACATATGCTTCATAATTCATATTATGAGAATTTTGAAACTTAGTTTAACACACACTATATATATATTGATTATATATATATTGATTTTGTAACTTAGTCTAACACAACAAACTACATGATTTATTCCCATCCACATATGCTTTTTAATTCATATTATGAAAATTTTGAAACTTAGTCTAACACAAACTACATGATTGATTCTCATTCATATTTACTTCATAATTCATATTGTGAGAAGTTGAGATAATAGGGAAATAAAGAAACATTACAAGGATAGGGACTATTTAATTTGAAATATTAAATATAAGTTTAAAAAGAAAAATTACAATGGTCACTATTAGATTTAATATTATATCTATTTAGATATAAATAGATATTTTAATGGACAAATTTGCCAATTCAAAGTCTATTATAAGTAAACAAAGTTTGCTAAAGGAGAAAAGAAACTACAAAGACAAAAAGACAAAATATGTAGAAGAGAAGTCCTTTTAAAAAAATTGTTGAACTAAGAGTATGTAAAACGATAACAAAAGATATTTTACTGTGATTTTATTATACAATTTGAGTAGATCTAATGATTAAGAACATAATATGTTTCTATATAAAAAGTTACAAGTTTTCTATGCAAATTACTAATATCAACTATTTCAAAAAGCCACCATATCTGAGTGAGAGAATACTCAAAATCGTGAGTGTGTATCAAAGAAGAATCTCTTTGCAAATTACTAGTATCCGCTATTTCAAAGAGCCACCATATCTGAGTTGTATCTGAGCGAGAGACGCCATCAGCCTGCCAACAAATAAGTTCATCTTCCATTTCAAGAAGCCGCTGCCAACAAAGCCTGGACGTTTGCAAACATGTAGCAGTGGACTATTCCTAGAAGAGAAGATGGCCCAACGTTTGCAAACCTGTAGCAGTGGAATATTTATATGAATGACAATAAATGCACAATTTTATTATGGAAAATATATGCACAATTTTAATTTCTAGAAAGTTCCTAAAGACCAAAGATCATATATCATGTTTTCGAAATCTAAAATTGAAGCACATGGATATATATATATATATATACAAAGTTATTAGGGGGCAAATTTCCAGAAATCATATGAAGAGATATTTTATTGTTACACTATTTCCCACAATATTACTTTTTAGTAGTGTGTTTGTTTTGGCAGTTAGGATTTATTGATAAACCATTTTAAAACTACTGTTCATTACGAAGGACTAATTGATGCATATCTGACTCCTTTAAAGGAGCTTCTTCCATATTCCTTTATCGAGCTTTCAATCGGTTTCAAATATCTGGGCTATTCTTAAAGACTGCGACATGTAAGACTGAAGACTGGAATTGGTTAGTGACAAAAATGGAAAAGAAGATTGGTTTGTGGTGCAACAAGTGGTTATATTTGGGTTGTTGATTTGTCTTAGTTCAAGTTGTTCTGGAGAGCCAGCCTGTATATTGGATGTCCTTGGAGACCATGCCGCGCTCAATTTTAAATAAGGTACGAAAATTGATGTTCAATTTCCTCTGGAGCAGTAATAAGACTACACAACAGTTTCACTTATGTAGATGGGACACTCTTTCCATACCAAAGAAATGTGGCGGATGGGGTCTCCAGAACCTCCCTCTTTTTAATACAACATTATTGGTTAATACTCTTTGGAGAGTATTGACTCAGGACGATATTTGGCATAAGGTTTTAATGGATAAATATTTATACAATACTGTTGTGGTCAATTGGTTCAGGAAGGCATCCCACAAGCAACTTTCTGCATCTAGGATTTGAAATAGCCTTACAAGAACAATACATGTGATCCTCCACTGGCAGAGCTGGTGTCCAGGGTCAGGACACTTAATTTCCATTGGTAGGGATCGAATCTTAGGCCTGGGCGACAGACCCATCCTATCGGACACACTGATTACACAATTAAAACAAAAGAGGATTATAGTACTGGCACAAGCGACAATATCCCACAATGTTGTTTCTATATCGGAGAATTGGTTAAGCGGTGAGGAGCTGGGTTTAGCGGGAATATTAGCTACATAATGGGAGCTATATCGAAGAGCACTTCTAGGCGCTGACATATCAATCTGTGATACAAACGACACTATTGTATGGATCGGGGGGGGGACTCTTCTGGGAACATTACTATCAAAAAAAATTATTCTGCTCTTATATCAATTATGGACTACCCGATTTGGAGTGGCTGGAAGGTAAATATTTGGAAATGGAACATACAGTTAAAGATAAAATTGTTTATTTGGATGGCAACAGAAAGTAAGGTTCTGACTTGGGACGCTCTACAAAAAAAAGGATGGGAGGGACCTGGGGTTTTCTATCTCTGCAAACATGAATCTGAAGATATTAACCATTTACTCATTCACTGTTCCTTCACAAAGACAGTTTGGGCTAGACTAACACTACTTCTTCAGATAAAAAGAACTTGGGAAGGAGCCTCCATAAATGATTGTTTTACCATTTGGACCAAGGATAAATCAGTATCCAAAAGTATGGTTGCTCTCACCTGTTGGTACATATGGCTTGAGAGAAACAAAGACATATTTGATGAGAGATCACCTTTAGTTTCTGCAGTGGTATATATGATACTTTGGTCTCACAATTGGCTTCCCCAATCCCATAAACCAACCTCCTTAAGAGTTTGCACAATCACACAGAAAGAAGGATATACTATTGCTTTCTTTGATGGCGCGACTATATCAGGTGGCAAGCGATGTGGAGCTGATGGCATCATCAAATTACCAGAGTCGACTATTTATAGATGGTACATCAACTGTGGGGAAGGCACCAACACAAAAGCAAAGCTTATGGGAGTTTGGGCTACTCTTACACTTGCCAATATGTGGTCTATCTAAAAGATACAAGTTATGGGGGATTCCAAGGGAATTATTGATTGATTAAATCAAAAGAGTAATCTACATGTGATTGACATTGAAGGATGGAAGTATAAAACCAAGGATCTGACCACCTTTTTTCAAGGTATTAGCTTTCATCATATTTACCGGGATTTCAATAAGGAGGCACATTTATTATCTAAACAAGCTCTCTTGGAACCGGAAGGCAGATTATCTTTTTACCAATGGGTAGGTGGGGCTGGAGGACCACTTACCCATTTAAACCTCTTTGAAATTTCTCCAAGATGAAGTGAATCAGGTTTAACTTTCTGCTGGTAGCGGGGCTTTACAATGTATGTTTTGTAATTTTGAAATGATAAACATTATCACATTGGTTATTGCCATTTGGCCTTATGTGGTTTGTTAGTACTTATTATGGCTAGTTGTGGGCTCTATTTGTATTGATCTGAACTAAATGATCCTATTCTTGTTATAAGGATCCTTGATGATGTAAAAAAAATATACTATAATATAATTTTGAGCGAATTTTTTATTGGAAAAAAAAAGCAGTTAGGATTTGTTGTGTAGTTCATGTTATGAGAATCTAGGAGAATAAGGAAATACACAAACTCACAGCTGGTACACTCCGAGGATAGTGAATGGAAGCTGACATTAACAATTTCCTTTGTCCATTGATGATGAGAGATCTGTGATCACATGTGAAATTAGCAACAAATACCCATTTCAGATCCACCACTGTATATATTGTTATTTCACATAGAAACAACAACAATGGAAGCTGACATTAACAATTTCCTCTGTCCATCGATGATGAGAGATCTGTGATCACATGTGAAATTAGCAACAAATACCCATTTTAGATCCACCACTGTATATATTGTTATTTCACATAGAAACAACAACAATGCAGGATGAGTAGTTGCCAATGTTACTGATAAGAAACCAAATGGGCTTGTTGGGGAACTCTAAACATCCATATATAAAGACACACACATTATGTGTATATGCACTATTGAATATATCCTTTGCACCAGGCATGGATCCCTTCAATTTTTATAGGGTTCACGTTCAAAGAAGTCATGGATCCCATCAATTATTGATGAGTTTTATAGGCCTCTTGGGATTTAAGAGGATGCCCACTAACATGACAAAAATCAAGGGCTTAATGTTTAAAAAGACARACAAATTTAAGTTTTAACTCWATGAAAYCTTTAATCTTATAATGAAGACAYRGTATATTGATTTGTGGGTTTATACATGTTTTATGTTTACTTTGAGTTTTCATGTTTCTTTTTGGATATGTGTGTTTAGGTTTATGAAATCTTTAATCTTATAAGGAAGACATAGTGTATTGATTCGTGGGTTTATACACGTTTTATGTTCACTTTGAGTTTTCATGTTTCTTTTTGGATATGTGTGTTTAGGTGTATGTTCATATATTTTAAGTATGAAACCTTAATCCCATATGTAAAAAGTGACACATGTAATTATATGTTTATATGCTCTATGTTTTTAGTTTCTTAATAAGTATTAGTGTTTTAAATTTTGTTGTGGGTAAATGTTCTTAATCATGTATAAAAGAAGTAACACCCAAAGTCCACCTCAATAGACTTTGGCCTTTGATGTTTTGTTGCCCATATACTTTAAGAGTGAAATTTTAATCCCATATGCAAGAAATAACACACACTCTCCTCTAACAAGTGTGAAATCTTAATTCCATTTGCAAGAAGCATCACACAAAGTCATGGGTTTATATGAATGATGTCTCTAGGCCCTCAACAAATTACAATCTCTAGAATTTTGTTGTGGGTACATGTGCTTGGATCTTTGCCCATATACTACAACTATGAAATCTATATGTGTTTTGATGTGGGTATATTGATGCTCTCCTCTAACAAGTGTGAAATCTATATGTGTTTTGATGTGGGTATACTGACACTCTCCTCTAACAAGTGTGAAATCTTAATACCACATGCAAGAAGTAGCAACACAAAGTCATGGGTTTATATGAACTATGTTCTTAGCCCCTCAATAGATTACAACTTTTAGAATTTTTTTGTGGCACATGTGATTGGATCTTTGCCCATATATTACATGTGTGAAATCCATATGTGTTTTGATGTGGGTACAACCTCTAGGATTTTGTTGTAAGTACATGTGCCTGGATATTTGCCCATATACTACAAGGGTGAAATCTATATGTGTTTTGATGTGGGTACATGTGCTTTAATCTTTGCTCATGTAGTCAAAGTGGGGAAACTTAATCCCATACATTGATTAATGCTAAGATTCTACGAGGGTTGAGCGTAAGAGTTGTTAGCACTGAGAGTCACACTTAGACTGCTGTAAGTGCAAGCCCAATACACATCATAATATAAATTGATTAAAAGGTTTAAGTAGGTGGATCAACAAGACTAGGAAAGAAAGAGAGAGGGCAACAAAATGTCTGCAGAGGCATTCCATTGGGCATGGAGTCATAACATCCTACAGATAAAAGGCAATCAAACTGTATATTAGACAAAGAGATATATAATGATGAGTAGAAGCATGGTGAATATGACAAAAGGAAGAACATCCATTATACAGAGATCCTTTCTGAAATAGATAAAGATTTGCTTAAACAATGAACAATTATTTAATGGGCAAGCTACAACAGATCCTCTGTTGTTCATGAATCCATCAATCAATGGCAACTATGATCCTCAAAACCTGCAATATGTTAAAGCAAGAAGATAAAGAGAATTGGGAAAACAAATANATTATACAGAGATCCTTTCTGAAATAGATAAAGATTTGCTTAAACAATGAACAATTATTTAATGGGCAAGCTACAACAGATCCTCTGTTGTTCATGAATCCATCAATCAATGGCAACTATGATCCTCAAAACCTGCAATATGTTAAAGCAAGAAGATAAAAGAGAATTGGGAAAACAAATAAGACAATCTGATAACAACTCCCATGAATCTTTGATGGCAGAAAATGCCATTACAAACAGGCCCTCAGGCTTACAAATGAGCAAATAAAACTACTCCTCCATCTCTCTCCTCTCTTGGCTCATGAATCCAACCCTTTTCTCATAAAAAATCCTTTCATTTATAGTGAATAATCTCTATCTACCCTAAGGAGGTTGAAACCAAGGAGTTACATAGGATTCTCCTCCATTTAGGAGTCTTGTTACAAAAGATTCCAACAAAAGCCTAACAAATTCCTATTTTTTTTTGGGATTTTGTCTATGATGATAAATGCCTTTTGAAACAGGTAATCCTGATTGATTTGGATATGAAACACATGTCCCTCATGTCCAACAAACTCCTAGGAGACTATTTGAACCTTCCTTGACATGTGGCAACCTCCCAACAATGTGAATATCCAATCAACTATGAAAAATAGAGAGTTTGCAACACATTCCGCATCGCATTGGCATTTTAAATGTTTCTCTGAAATGCCAAATTGGGTCAGGCTGAAATTTGGTCAGCAAGTCAACAAGGATATCATCTTCCTCCAAAAAATAATCAGAGAAACACACATCACCGTTTTGGATTTATGATCAAAACGGTAACAACAACTGCTATAGGAAATTTCGTAGTGCATTCCGTAGCGCCTGTCTCAATTCGCAGCGCCTGAGCCAATTCACAACGCCAAAGGAATATAAAGTAGCCAACCCATTTCCTGACCTCCAAACAAGACAAAAAAGCTCATGGAGTACCTGATGGCTATGAGGTTGATGCTGGTAATTTTGAATTTGCACCAGGACGCTTGCAACCTATCCAACCTACAACCCTCTTCCTTAACTAGTTCGCAGCGCCAACTCAAATATAGATTTCACACTTCGAGGAGGCTGTTAGTTGATGGTATGACATAAATCCCTGAGAATTTGTTTAAAATACAAGCTCTGGAAACAATAAGATCTTCTATGTCATGATTCTTCAACCCTACAATTCTATGTGATAACATATGGCTCCATAGGGGATGGCATGCTCCCTGTGAGCTACCAAGAACATGTAGTTAAGTACCTTATCCATTCCATCTCTGCATACTGTATTCCTTAAAACATCTCTGCCCCTTATGAAAAATAAAAACACTGTCATAAGCTTCAAACTGAACTCACATTGTAGACAAATTCAAATTGGAAATCAGTTGCTCATGGTGTGAGCTTATTTATGTACATCAACCTACACTAATCTATCTAGCTAAGCTTCTTTGCTTAATTGAAGTCATACTTCCAATGCAACCATGTGAGTATCGAACTGATGAAAATAACTCCTTCCATGCAATGGTTCGAAATAATTTTCAAGTGATATGAAGCTTGCATCAAGAGGTTAGTAAGCAATGGATACTTACAACTATGATCTGAAATCATACCAACAATTGGATCATTAGAAACCTTTGAAAAATATAACTCTATGTAAAAATCCACAAGATCATGAAACTTATGAAAAGACATTTCTAGTTGGTTAAGAAAACCATTTTGCTCCTCTGTGAAGGTTGATTCATCAATAAAATGATGGTCCACATATACTTTACAACTACTCATATGTTGTTTGATGTTTGCAAGTGCAGGTATATAAATGATAGACATTTCCTCACTAATCTGTGGAGTTTTCTGCTCATCAATAGGTGATAAAGAGAATTCCAACTGCTGCTGCAATTCTTCCCTATCTTCTTCATTATCATATACTGGTTGGATGCTAATAATATTTGTATGTGCTTTAGTAAAGATTTGCCCTTTATCATTTGAATACTCAAAGGAAACAATTTGATTTTCATGACAACTTAAAACAATAGATACATTTGATACAATGTCAAAAGTATCTACATCCTGGCTATCACTTTGAAGATCATCAACCTCTTGATCATAATGAAAAGTGTCTTCTACTGCAAGATACTCTTTAAGACTATTTGATCCTTTACTCAACAAATCGAATTCATAATAACATTCTTGATAAAGGAAATCAGCTGCAAATTTCTCTTTGCAAAACAAACGAAATGTAGCATGAAAATGTAGTGAAGTAATACAAGCAACCAAGAGTGATCTACACCAATCACGAGCTACTCCATCTAAAGAGTATGGAAACAATTCAATGAGAACATCTTCATGTATAATTTTCAGCTTAAGTATGCACTCGTGAAAATCTAGTAAAAACTCAACTGACATTTCCCAATTTTCCCCTCTAAACCTAGGAAGGCAGCCTTCCCATTCACTTCTATGAGGCACAGGGTTTGGAAAACCAAATATATTTGAGAAATCACAAAATGCATACCTCTGAGCAAGAATCTTGTCCATTTCAAACCAATGGAGTCACCCATAGATTCATCTATGATGAAGTTGGAGTCGCTAGGTAGAAGATTGCAGTCAAACTGGTGCCCTGCTCTTGTCTACCATCAAGAGCTGGATCTGATCGTTGTCGTTCTCCCAGGGAAGATTTCTTCACTTCTGTCCCCGGTAGCAGTGCCAAAAATGTTAGCACTGAGAGTCACACTTTGACTGCTGTAAGTACAAGCCCGGTACCCATCAAAATATAAATGGATTAAAAGGTTTGAGTAGGTGGATCAACAAGTCTAGGAAAGAAAGGGAGAGGGCAACAAAATGTCTGCAGAGGCATTCCATTGGGCATGGAGTCATAACATCCTACAGATTAAAGGCAATCAAACTGTATATCATACAAAGAGATATATAATGATGAGTAGAAGCATGGTGAATATGAAAAGAGGAAGAACATCCATTATACAAAGATCCTTTCTGCAATAGATAGAGATTTGCTTAAATAATGAACAATGATTTAATGGGCAAGCTACATTGGATCCTCTGTTGTTCATGAATCCATCAATCAATGGCAGTTATGATCCTCAAAACCTGCAATATGTTAAATCAAGAATAAAACAAAGAAGTGGGAAAACAACTAATACAATCTGATAAAAACTCTCATGAATCTTTGATGGAAGAAAATGTCATTACAAGCAGGCCCCCGAACTTACAAATGAGCAACTAAAACTGCTCCTCCAACTCTCTCCTCTCTTGGCTCATGAATCCAATCATTTTCTCATAAAAAACCCTTTCATTTATAGTGAATAATCTCTATCTACCCTAAGGAGGTCGAAACCAAAGAGTTACATAGGTTCCTCCTCCATTTAGGAGTCTTGTTACAAAAGATTCCAACAAAATCCTAACAAATTCCTATTTTTTTTGGGATTTTGTCTATGATGATAAATGCCTTTTGAAATATGTCATATTGATTGATCTAGAGATGGAACACATGTCCCTCATATCCAAAAAACTCCTAGGAGACCATTCAAACCTTCCTTGACAGGTGGCAACTTCCCAACAAGGCGAATATCCAATCAACTATGCAAAATAGAGAGTTTGCAACACATTCCGCATCGCACTGGTGTTTTAATTGTTTCTCTTAAATGCCAAATTGGGTCAGGCTGAAATTTGGTCAACAAGTCAACAAGGATATCATCTTCCTCCACACAAAATTTCATAGAAACCCACATCACCATTTTGGATTTATGATCAAAACAATAACAACAACTGCTACAGGAAATTCCGTAGCGCCTGTCTCAATTCGCAACGCCTGAGCCAGTTCGTAGTACCAAAGGAAAATAAAGTAGCCAACCCATTTCCTGACCTCCAAATAAGACAAAAAATCTCATGGATTACCTGATGGCTATGAGGTGGATGCTGGTAATTTTGAATTTGCACAAGGATGCTTGCAACCTATCCAACCTACAACCCTCTTCCTTAACTAGTTCGCAACACCAACTCAAATATAGCTTGCACACTTGGAGGAAGATATTAGTTGATGGTATGATATAATCCCTCGAATTTGGTTAAAATACAAGCTCTGAAAACAATAAGATCTTCTGTGTCATGATTCTTTAACACTACAATTCTATGTGATAACA
Organism: Picea mariana; assembly: GCA_032191745.1. Taxonomy (NCBI): domain Eukaryota; kingdom Viridiplantae; phylum Streptophyta; class Pinopsida; order Pinales; family Pinaceae; genus Picea; species Picea mariana. The sequence continues at coordinate 9,618 of JASDQU010437431.1, read as the reverse complement.
AGAGTTTTACTTAATAAAAAATGTTTTAAACGAGGGCTTTTGATTTTCCTTTTTAGCATTCATATTTCATATCGATTAGTTTTTCTATATGATTATAAGTTCAACTTTCAAAGAGTTAATAATTTGTGAGTTATATGCTAATCAAGGTTTGAGGTGTGAATTTCACAAATCTTGCTCACTATAATAACTTGACTTGTTAGCAATGAGTCAAACTTAAAAGCAAGTTAACTCAACTCAACAATAAAAATTGATAACGCTCACAGCATGCTATTGGAAAGTTTGAGTTGTTAGTAAATAATTAGATTCGTGACCAAGTTAAATTGCACTACAAATGCACACCTTCACCGCCCACCCCACTCACTACAAATGCACACCACTTGGAAATTGGAGTGCACATGATAAACACACAAAATGATCTGTATTACAAATCATAAACATAGATACATCACACTTAAATAAGTGTTGTGAGATCCAACTTATTCCACTCTTGGAGGGAGAGGTTGAGAAAATATCTCAACAACCTCCAACTAACTGAGTCCAATCCCTAAACTCTAGGATGCATCATAATGAGGCATTATCTCTAACACCCCCCTTAATGCCTACATTATACAACATAACAAAAGGTTACAACACAATATTTGTCATGTCTGTCTCACCGGTACTCATATGCAGTTACACCCATCTCTGAACTTCATAGACATGCTCTTTCTCTCCCATCATCTTCGAGCTACCACTTCATACAACACAAATACAACCGCTTTTGACCATCTTTGAAGTATCTATATGATCGTCGATTCTAAACTACCCCGAAGAATAGTCTCGATACTGAAACATTCAATAATCGATATTACAAATGACCTTTTTACACACACTCACCAACACAATGATAACCCATAACTAATTATCTTGGAGCACCGAAGTACAACAAGACCTTCCAACATTTAACAGACTTGTTGACATAATCAAACTAGTAATACATTCTTATAGCACCGAAGCACTCAAGAACTACAAGCTTGAATTACATCACTCTGTTCTATATTTGGTTCTTCATAATGCAATTTACAAACACACCAAACAAAACAACTAATTTCACACAAATTTGGAAAATATATCCTGCAACTCTACTCAATGCACCAACCAACGATGACTTTGGAGCTGAGTCTCTTCCGCCGTCAAAACTTTCCTTCGATATATTAACCTGATGCATCAAAGGGGAATCTGGGCACATGATAATATGGCAGGAAAGGTTGGGTCTTTAGGCATGATACCGATATGATGGACGATAAATGGCTCTCTCGCTGTCCTTCTCAACAAAGAAGATCACAACCAATAATAAAACCTTCAATTTTTATGGTTTGAAAATGGAAATTGACCATTCCTCTCTTTTGAATAGTGATCGGAACAGATCGTTGACTGTGCATATTTGTCTCTCAAAGTTCAACCAATGAATTCTCTCACCCAAATGACGGCCATAATTTTTTGACGATTTCTATTCCTTGAAGCACAGATGATGCTGGCTCCTTCACGTCTACGAATGGTTCTTTACGGTGGCAACAACTAGATGATGGCTTCTGCTCCTTTTGACGCATAGGTCAACCGATGGCCGCAATCAATGAAATGCAATTCCTTCACATCTGATGTCTCTTCTTCCAGTGATCCTCCTTCAACAATCAATGGAAATGCAGAATGTTCTGACAAAGCAATGTGATCAAATCAACGATCAAGAGAAACAATACTCTCACGTCTACGATCAATAGAGTGTGCCCTTCCCAAACCCTTCTGATTAGTTGTGAACGGATGCGACCTCCTCCACGCACAATAGATCAACAATCAATTTCTCTCATATTCTTGGCCACTCCGTGAGGAGCTAAGCCCAGTCTTGCTTTGATACCAACTTGGAAATTGGAGTGCACATGATTAACACACAAAATGATTTGTATTACACATCATAAACATAGATACATCACACTTAAATAAGTGTTGTGAGATCCAACTTATTCCACTCTTGGAGGGAGAGGTTGAGAGAATTTCTCAACAACCTCCAGCTAACCCAGTCCAATCCCTAAACTCTAGGATGCATCATAATGAGACATTATCTCTAACAACACCTTCACCACCCACCCCACCCACTACAAACAAACACCTTCCCCCATGGTGAAATGCACACCTTCACCTTCCCACTACAAATGCACACATTTATCCCTGAGAAATGGATACCTTCACCCTCAAGAGGGTGGGTGATGAAGATGTGCATTTGTGTACAAAAATGCACACCTTCACCTGTGAGAAGGATGGTGTGGGGGTGAAATAAACAAAGTTCATTTAATGAATATGAAATGAACAAATTGGTTCATAAACCTAATGTAAAATATAAAAAAAACCATATGGATTAAAATAATGTATTGAATATGTAATATGAAACATGATGAATAAAATGCCATATGAAGGTGTACTTATCTGCATTAACTAGCCACATGGTTGATAGGTCACATCCCTTGGTTAGGTTAAGATGTGTCACTTCATTTAATTTTATTATTATTATATATCCTAGGGAAAACCCTCTAGGCACTTCCCACCATTATGAGGATGGTACCCAAAGTAAACCCTAGTTATTTCAAGGCATAAGGCCAAGTCAACAACATGGCTCGAAGTTGTTACAACAATATACTAATTATGAGCTCAACATGTCACTTACGATAATAGAACATCTGTGGAGAGGATAACACTCCATCCCACAACCACTTGGGCTAGACCTAATTGACATGTTGTGTATGTGTGTTCATTACATTGCTTATCCCTTCAAAGATAATTTGTCCTCAAACAATTTATGGAAAAGCTTATGCCTTTGTTCTAGCTTGTAATGTTTTCTCATGATTCTCTATTCTTGAAGCTGTGATGGTTGACGACACAAGACAATATGGGTTATGAAGCATTGAGTAGAATTTTTTTTATTGTTAAAGGGTTAGACCACCTAAATTCAATTTTCTACGGAACTATGTGGTGATGACTTATGTGAGTTAGAGAATGATAAAATTCCATACCTTATCTTTTCTTCAATATAATAGGATCTTCACTTAGTTTATCATATTGATTTCATCTTTGGTTATATTGACTCTTGTGATTTGGATGATTTTTTGGTTATGATGGTCTTGCGATTTGGATGACAATAAGGCATCATTCAATTTTGTGACATGGTTTTAGTGTTGGCACATCCATTATTTGTCCTTCTGGTGATTTATCGGTTGATAACATTCCAACATAACTGTCATTTTGATTTGTGATATTGATTGGATCTATATTGATTCCTTTCTCCATGTATTGAGTTTTGATCTCTAACAATTCTTCTACTTCAATTAGATCAGTCATTAATCAGAGCTTCTTTACTATTAAGTTGACTTATCTCTTCCCATTGCATCTTCTTTTCAATTTTTAGTTTCTTGATGCAATCAAGTTTTGACTATGATTCTTAAGACGAGAAATTCCTTCATCTTTATCAATAACATCCTTGTCAAATTCTTTTTGCATCATTTGTATTGGCCTCTAACTATCCTAAATTATCACCTTCGAGACATCTCTAAAGTCTTCTGATGAGGGAGCCTCTAAGCATGACTTCATTGTAAATTATTGCAAGGTTTTCTTCTTTGTCTTGTATCAAAATGTCAAAAATTTTGTCGTTGTGTTTAAGATGAAAGTACCTAATGTTTCTATCTAGGTTGAACCTATAATTATGACCACTTCGTTTTGAGATATAGTTGTAACATTGAATTAGGATATGAATTTATAATGTGTCTTTCTTCTAGTTGGTAATTTCTTCCTATTCTTGAAGATATGATGGTGGATGATACAATATGATATGGGTTACAAAGTGTTGAGTAGAATTGTCTAATTGTTAAAAGGTCATACCACCCTAATTCAAATTATCACAAAACTATGTGGTGATGATTTTTTTTCCAGGTTGCAAAGCCCAAGGAAAACCCCCAAGTGCTTCCCCTGATTTGGAGGATGGTACCCAAGGTAAACCCTAGAATCTTCAGGAACAAGGCTGGTCAACAACAAGGCTTGAAGGCATTACAACAATATACTAGTTATGAGCTCAACATGCCATTTATGAGAATTGAATTTGGGTGGGGAGGATAACAATCATCCCTCCCAACCACCCAAGCTAAACCCAATGGAAAACTATGTGGTGATGACTTATGTGAGCTAGGGAATGATAAAATTCCACACCCGAGCTTTTCTTCAATATAATAGGATCTTCACTTAGTTTATTATATTGATTTTGTCTTTGGTTATGATGACTCTTGTGATTTAGATGATTTTGTCTTTGGTTATGATGACTGTTGTGATTTGGATAGTTTTGTTTTTGATTATGATTCTCTTTTGATTTGGATGACGACAACCTCTAGGATTTTTTTGTGGGTACATGTGCTTGGATATTTTCCCATATACTACAAGTGTGAAATCTATATGTGTTTTAACGTGGGTACAAGTGCTTGAATATTTGCTCATATACTCAGAGTGTGAATACTTAATCCCATAAATTGATTAATGCTAAGATTCCACGAGGTTTAACTGTAAGAGTTTAACTTAATAAAAAAAAGGTTTAAAAATGAGGGCTTTCGATTTTCCTTTTGGCATCAATATTTAATGTTAATGATTTTTTTATATGATTGTAAATTCAACTCTCAAGGAGTTAATAATTTGTGAGTTATAAACCAATCAAGGTTTGACATGCAAGATTCACAAATCTTGCTCATTGTAATAACTTGACTTGTTGGCAAAGAATCAAACTCAAAAGCAAGTTAACTCAACTCAACATTAAAACTTTATAAATCTTATACCTTGCTATTGACAAGTTTGAGTTGTTAGTAAATAATTAGACTCGTGACAAAGTTAACTTGCACTACAAATGCACACCTTCACCGCCCACCTCCATACAAATTAAAATAATGTATTTAATATGTAATATGAGAGATGATGAATACAACACTATATGATGATATACTTATACACATTTACTAGCTACAATGGTTGATAGGTCGTGTCCCTTGATTAAGATGTGTCACTTCATTCATATATA
>JASDQU010437430.1:51445-69026 GCA_032191745.1 Picea mariana | reverse complement strand
TTTTTCATTTCTTCAAATTTTAAATGAAAGACATGAAACAAAGTCTCACCCTTGGGAGAAACAAACATTATTATTGCACCACCCCTATTCTAGACTTAGCTCCATCAAATTTCATTTTCCAAGTCTTGTTGACATCCTCTTGGGGAGCTATCTTAGTTGCAAGAATAATATAATACCCTAAGTCTTGTTCTTAACAAACCAATTCATTCATAGGATATAAGGGGTATTCTACATTATACTTTCTCATTTTCTCATAGTGCAAGGTCACATAGGTATTCTCACAAGTGGGATCGTAGCAAAAAAAAGGTCCATTTGGATGCTACTTCCAAGATTACTAGTCCACTTGAGGGATAAATTCAATCCCCAAGAATCCATAACATCAATGAAAACCACATCCATAGTCAAAGAAATATCTTGAAAAACTGCTAAACTCACATGAAGATCCTTGATTAAACCACAAACCTTTACTTCTATGGAATCCATAGGATATATGTTTCTATATGGTATTGTAGTTTTAAGTCCCAATTGATTCATCACATTAAGAGACATCACATTGGTGGAGGCTCAAGAATCCAAAGTATAGTTATGCAATAGTAAATGAACAACCACCAAACACATGAAAAAAGGTTAACGGTTTGTGTTCTTCCTTCCTTCTTGATTCATTGCTTGAAGAATAATAGGGGGATATTCACTTTCATCTACAACTTGGGTTGATTGAATTGCTACCTCAAGCCCCAAAACTTCCTTAATGTTTTCTCTTATAGAAGGAATATTTACCAATTCAAAAATTGGAACAGGAACCTTAGAATTATTCATCCAACTGGCTACATCCAACTTTATATTTAAGGTACTATTCATTGAAGGATTAGTTTGAGCTATCTCCACTCTCAGTCCTATAGGTTGATTATATTTCTGAGGAACTTTGAGAGGACCTTATTGATATCCTTGAGGATGATTACATTTTCTTATTTGACACATTATACCATTAAATTTATCTACATGCATCTTCTTAATTTCCTCAAAGGAAGGATTCTCACCAAACCATGATTCTATTTACTTGTCATTATCTTATTTCATATTATCTTGGGACAAGTGGAACATTTTTCCATATGACAAAGTGTTTCAAGTGTCCAAATATATGGCACTATTATGATAACTAGTTTTCACCATTTCAATATATTTGGCACAAGTTCTTTCATCGTGGAAACTATCACAATATTGAAAATATTACTGCAATTCATCTTCAATCATATTTTTTGGATCCAATATTACATGAGGTATTTTATTTTGAGGAAGGCCTTGATACCCATTTCTAGGATGAATCTTGTTCTATTCTTGATTTCTCTCACAATGTAATAAACTATTCTGCAAATTATTTTTCATCTACTTGAAGTTCATTTCTAACATTTTCCTTCCCTCTAGGATGGTGGTGAAAGGGTTAAGATATGGCTCAGTAGAATGGAAAACTTTAGTTTTATTATCAACTTTGTATCTAATACAGTTTATGATATCCAACTTCCTTAACAAAGTCCAATTGTCATCCAAACTCTTGCTAGAAACTTTTCTTCATAAAAACTCCTATATTTTTTCTTATGTTTTGTCAAATAATTGGGATTGGCTTCATTTAGAGAGAAATTGAACTATCCTTGGAAAGAGTTAAGGTAATACAACAAAATGAAGGTTGGGTTAGGCTAATGAGTCTATGGGATGTATTGAACAACTTTATGAAATATAATATTAAATTCATCCACAATATCATTTTCATTTCTTTCAATATTAGTCAAATCATTTAAAATAAATTCACTATCTTTTCTTTCCATCCATCTATGAAAGAAACAATTTCTACAAGCATCAAGTGAATTCATTCTATTATCAAGCAATCCAAGAAACCAATTTCTATCATCTTTCTTGAAAGATAAAAAAAAAACATTTATAAAGAACATCAACATAAGCAAGTCCAATACTAACATAATCCATAAAAGCATAAAAATTCCATTTAGGACCAATAGTGTTATCGCCATAAAAAAAACAACACATTTTTTCCAATGAAGTAGGTAAATCATGAGGCTAACCTGCAATGTTAGTGAAATCAAATGGTTTATAAAAATTGGTCAACCAAGGACCAAACATTTTATTTTGAGTTAGGAAACTTGAATCAACAACAATTAATATTCTTATATGTTGCAGAAATTCAAGTCCTAATTGATTATTTAATTCTCTTGTCTTGCGTCTATATCTTCTTCTTTTACAATAAAGCTCAATTTCAAAGACAAGATCAATAATACCTTGGGAGCTAGTCCTTGTAGAGTACCTCTCTGCTATATTTTCTTTTAGTGAAGTTTCCAGATAATACAATCAAGTTTATCATTAAAACAAATCTCATCAAGATACACATACAAGAATAAACCCAACAAAAAACAAGAGATAGAATTTATCCCCGACAACGAAGCCAAAAATGTTACCACCTGAACTAGCACCATTTTGAAAAGTCATAACACATGTGCTAACTAGGGAAACAAGATGAGAAGTACACCACCATCACCTTAGTACAATTTCCCATTTACTTTAGGAAAACTTCAACAAGCCACARGGGGGTATCTCAAATAATAAAAGTAAACCTCTTTAWGTGAAATAAAATCATGCAATCACATTATCTACTCTTATGAATCCGMAAAATATGTAASAAAACTATGCATAGGATTTCAATCAACGATYGCAATGATCTAAATATATTCAACTAGAAAACAATTGYATGAACCAYATTTATATCCACTTAAAAGAAATTTTAGGACCTAGCAGATGTGTATTCCAAATTTGATTTGTAATATAAAGAACATTAACAACTTTAGATTTGTAATTAACTCGCACTCAAAAGAACACAAGAGGTTAGACTCACTTGAAGCTACTTTAAGGCTCACAGAGTGAAGATAATTACCATTAATCAAAGTTGAAAAATGTGTTTTTTTTTTACTACTTGATTATATGCTACGAGAGGAAAAAATTATGGTAAATCTGATTTATGAATAAAAACATAGAAATTTCATATTTAGGTCATGAAACTAACATCCAAGAGAGAGATTACAAAAATAAGAGCAAAATGTATTGGATGTTTCCACTTGGGAAATGTATATTCTATATAAAAATAGCCAAACAAGTGTTAGAGAAATGTTCTAAAGATATATGAACAATAACTAATAAAACACTTGTAAAATGGATGGTGAGTCCCCCTAGGGTTTCACAAGTTAGCACTTGGAATTCACCAAATAAAACCTCTAAGTAAATGATAAGCAATTACTAGCACATTATATATTAACAACACCTCTAGATATGTAATATAATCTTGGAAATCAATGTAGAAATGAAACAGAGGCTATGAATAAGAAATAAAACACCTTGAAACACCAAACCTCGGCCTTACGGTTTCACGAAATATTATTTTTCATGCTGAAATTGAATTTCCATATTTGAGAATCACCTTAAATCAGCCCAAAAAATGTTATATAACACCTTAAATATTAATTCAATTGGGTCAATTTTCCTCCTTAAGGTAGGAGATTTGTTGATTAATTGGGTTGGTTGTCGTTGATGTCAACCCTTGAAGAAAGTCTGGTAGCAAATTTTGGTAGAACAAAGGTTTGGGTGATAGACCCAAGTTTGTTTGATGTATAATGGTATGTGTTTTGATATATTTGCAGGTAAGACTATTCTAGATGGATAGTACAGGTCATGACATTTTTGGTGGTACGTGGAACGTCACATAACTCGTCACGGTTTGAGAGTTATGGACTTACGAATTTGGATGACCCTCATATGTTGGCTTGAAGCCCCAAAAGGTCAAATAAGTCAAAGTGCTTGCAAAGAAGAAATTATTTAAATAATAAAGTGAAGTGACAAAGTAAAAAATGATTATTTAAATAATAAAGCGAAGTGACAAAGTCAAAGAGGATTATTTAAATAATAAAGTGAACTAACAAAGTCAAAGAGGATTATTTAAATAATAAAGTGAAGTGACAAAGTCAAGGAGGATTATTCAAATAATAAAGTAAATGGAGAAATTTATAATTATGGAAAGTGGTTAGAAGTAGGTTAGCCCTAAAATAAGGAAATTGGGTTAAGATGGTTAAAAGGTAACCCCTTGAGGAAGCTACATGAAAGTATAAATAAGAGGCAAGGCTCTCTCATTTTAAAACACACTTGAGCATATTGAATATCTACAACTGACTGAGGTAACCAAAGGATATCTAAGCCAAATTTCAGAGGGAAGGTGAAGTAAAGAAGGTCGAAATTCAAGGGAGGATAAATTCTTTTGATGATGCTTTCTAAGGTATGTTATTTACAGGTCATCTCACCATTTTCGCAATAAATTGTTTTCTAGAATGATTCAGACCGTGAAATTGGGAGGCCATTGAGGAAACATATCTAAGTAGTTGTGGTACAAATTTAACCTTGTGGGTCATTGTATTTTTGGATTTACACTCCGTGGAAAATAGGGTTTGTGGCTAGTCCTGAAACTAGTCTAAAACAAGTGTTTCAGGTAAAAACATCATAACATATTCAAATTCAATAAGAAAAAATGTTGGTTAGAGTATAGTCTTTAGTATTATTTATAAAATTTTCAGTTCCATACAACAAATATTTTTTGCAGGGCACACTCTACATGTTTGCTCTCTAGAGTAAGACTTGTAGATATTGAATATCTACAAGTGACTGAGGTAACCAAAGGATATCTAAGCCGAATTTCAGAGGGAAGGTGAAGTAAAGAAGGTCTAAATTCAAGGGAGGATAAATTCTTTTGATGATGCTTTCTAAGGTATGTTATTTACAGGTCATCTCACCATTTTCGCAATAAATTGTTTTCTAGAATGATTTAGACCGTGAAATTGGGAGGCCATTGAGGAAACATATCCAAGTAGCTGTGGTACGAATTTAACCTTGTGGGTCATTGTATTTTTGGATTTACACTCCGTGGAAAATAGGGTTTGTGGCTAGTCCTGAAACTAGTCTAAAACAAGTGTTTCAAGTAAAAACATCATAACATATTCAAATTCAATAAGAAAAAATGTGTTTGTTAGAGTATAGTCTTTAGTATTATTTATAAAAAATTTAGTTCCATACAACAAATATTTCGTGCGGGGCACGCTCTACATGTTTTCTCTCTAGAGTAAGACAAAATTCAACAAGGTATACCATTTTTTCTCTAATTCCTTTTCTGAGAGGTTCCAAGTAGTGACATCTAGAGGAATTTCATAAAACACACTGAATAACATTGTGTACTATTTGAAGATCTTTATTCATTACATACACATAGTTATGATTATTTCAAGTTAGGGTTGTTGACTAATCCAAAACTAGTCATGTGAGACTAAAGTAAAGTTTGATGAAAATGCTAGTCTCTTGTTGTTAAAGTTAAGGAATTTTTAAAGGTTGAGGTACAGGTTGGTGCATGGTTGATGCACTTGTTTATGGTACAAGTTGATTACAGGTTGTTTGGTATAGGTTGCTACATAGTTGATGCACTTGTTTATGGTATAGGTTGGTGCATGGTTGATGCACTTGTTTATGGTACAGTTTGATTACAGGTTGAGGTACAGGTTGATGCATGGTTGATACATGGTTCAGGTTATTGGTACATATTGTTTGGTGTAGGTTTATTGGTACAGGTTTACAAAAGTATATCTCACAGTGATAGTGTGACAGTGGTTCCATCATTCTACTTATACGTTAGGGCGGTTGGACGGGGCAAGGACAAGTGGTTGTAGCCACCTTTCAATTTTAGTCAGAGAACATAGGGGGTTGTAGCCTACTTCTGGTTGTAGCCAGAGAATTGGGGAGTTGGAGCTTCCCTCAGGTTGTAGCCTGAGAAACTAGGGTGTTGGAGCCTCCTTCCAATTGTCACTTCCAATGAATGTAATTATTCATAACATATAAGAAAAAACATTATGTGGTTTTCTCCTGCTTTGGGTTTCCACGTAAAAACACTGGTGTACTGTGTATGTGTATGATTGTTCATGTTTTCATTGTTTATTTACTCTGAAAATATTGGATGATAATGATACATTGATATTACACTTTCATTATATGGTTAAAAAGGATCAAATTTCTCTATCACTGATTCACCCCCCCTCTCAGTAATGTTGGAATGTTTTCAGACAGAGGCAGAGTATGCATGTTTGTCATTGATGGAAAAGATCAACATGATCAACAGAGAGATGATGGCATGACAATGGCAAGATCAAATGAGAAGAGTAATAGTGATCATTAGATCTCATTCATAATCCCAGATGGCCGTCAGATATGAACTTAGATAGAAGGAGCGCACAACAGATCTCAAGCGTCAAATCTGGGCCTGAAGATCGACCTTCATTGGATCCATAAGAAGGAGCACAACCATACATGCAAGATGAAGCGGGCCTACAAAATCCCGAAAGTAGGAGGACCGTCCATCTTCAAGGACACATGGCGAGTGATTAGCATTTCACTGACTAGAAGTCAAAGGAAGGAAGTTCTCTAACCTTCCAAATCATGATATGCGATATCTCGAAATGATCTAGGCCGTTAGATTGAGGATTGATCTGGACCATTGGATCGAGGTATGATGTGGATCATTGGATGCAGAGGACACATGGTGAGCAATTAGCATTTTTCTGACTGAAAGTCAAAGGAAGGAAGCGCTCTAACCTTCCAACTCACGATATGCAAAATCATGATAAGGTCTGGCCCATGGTCATAGACAAGGTCACATTGTCGAAGGTTGGAGGAAGGAGCTAGTGTTTACTAAGCTCCTTTTTGACGATCGCAACATGAAGATTCAAGACTCTTCACCTCAAGATTGCTGAAATGTGAAATGAGAAATGCCTTTTTGTTATAAGCAGTGGTCACCACCAGTGGTCATGTGAGAGGGATGAGCTAGCACCAAGCTAAGCTCCTTTTTGGTAATCGCAACATGAAGAGTCGATACTCTTCACCATAGGATTTCCAAAATGTGAAATGTGAAAAGCATTTTGATTAGGCCTGTGGTCACAACCAGTGGGCATATTGAGTAAGTACAAGACCCATTAGTTGTAATCCAACGGTGCAGGTTAATCAAGAATATGATCGTAGGTTTATTGTTTCTCTTCAAGATTAACTGATCAGTTACGATTTAGTAAGCTGAACTGAATCATGGTTCTTGGATGGTTGGCGATTCAGTTTCCGCAGCATTATTTTCCTAGGTATTCGAGGTGGAACTAAAGTCGATGATGTGTATAAAAGAAACATGAAGTCACTATGCATAGTTGTGTTTTTTTGAGTGAAAAATGTTGAAGTGGGAAAAAGGAAAAACCATAGTATACATAGTGTGAGATCAAACTCAGAAATGTGAAAAAGAAGATGAACAAAACATAAAAAGGTGAAGAGAACAGAAGGCGCAGATATCAAAGAGTGTGAGAAGAACAAAGAAAGACCATATAGAGAGAGACAACAAGTCAAGTCAAGTATGAACAGAGCAGAAGAATAGTGAAGCAGAGAAGATTTGCGGAACAGAGAAGAAGTGGTAAGAATTGATCTATCTGTGTTGTTGCTTATTCAATCATGTATTCATAATCAGGGAGGTAGGGTGGTGCTAGGGAGGACTGTGGTCCTCTAATATTCAAGTTGGTGCTTGAATATTGGAAGTTTTATCTTCCATCTAGTTGTGGCTAGAAACATAGGGTGGCAAGGTGGTGCTTGGGAAAAAAAAATGAGTTTTCTGTATACAAGTTGGTGCTTGTATAAATCCAGTTGGTGCTAGAACATTTAGGGAGTTGGTGCTAGAGAAACCAGAGCGTTGGTGCTCTCAAACAAGTTGTTTCTTGTAAAACAGAGGTAGTAGCCTCAAATTGAGTTGGTTCTCAAATATAGATGATGTACAGAACTTAAAAGACTGCCTATCATTTTGAAGAAGAAGAGGTTTTCTCCCTTTATGGGTTTCCTCGTGAAAATATGTCTCTGTGTATATCTTATGTGTGACTGATGCTCATTATTTATGTTTTCCATATGTTTTATAATATTGATGATCACCTGGAGAAAGATTAAAAATGGTTTAATGGACTTAATATTGTTTAAGCACAGTAAAAATTGATTCACCCCCCTCTCAGTTGTCTTAGTAATTTCAACAATTGGTATCAGAGCGGGTTCCTTTTATTTAAAGGTAGATCTGTAAGCTTAAAAATGACAAGTCATGAAGGGACTTCAGCCACTAAGCCCCCTCTGTTTGATGGAATAAATTTTTCCTTCTGGAAGATTAGAATGAGAACATACTTAATGGCCTTAGGTGTTGATGTTTGGGATGTAGTAGAGACTGGATATATAAAGCCTGTTGTGCTAGCTTCCAAGGATGATAAGTTAGAGTTTAGTTTTAATGCTAAGGGAATGAATGCTATCTTGAATGGACTTGCTAAAGTTGAGTTTGTAAAGGTGATGCATCTTGAAACTGCCAAAGCAATGTGGGATAAACTTATTAGTAGTTATGAAGGAAATGAGAAAGTAAAAGATGCCAAACTTCAAACATACAGATTGAAATTTGAAAAACTAAAGATGAATGAAGATGAAACAGTTAGGAAGTATTTTTTAAGAGTTAAAGAACTTGTGAATGCCATGAAGGGTCTTGGTGAGAAGTTTCAAGACTCACTCTTAGTTCAGAAGATTTTAAGATCTCTGCCTGATAAATTTAATCCAAAAGTCTCTGCAATAGAAGAATTAAATGATCTCAAAACTCTGTCCATTGATCAACTTCTAGGAACTTTAACTGCATATGAAATGAGAATTAACAAAGATAAATACATTACTAGAGAAGCATCATTTAAATCAAACAATAATATCGATTAAGAATTAGATGATATTGAGGCAAAATTTGTGAGAAGGTTAAAGAAAGGATTAGGAAAATATCAAGGCAAGTTGTCTTTCAAATGATTTAATTGTGGTAAGATAGGTCATTTTGCATCTAAGTGTCCTCATCAGAAAAAGGACCATAACTCTGATGATGAAAAGAAGTACCAATTCAAGAAATATAGTAAGAAGAAAAGCTTGGTTGCAAATAATGAAAATTCCTCAGAAGACACCAACAGTGACTCTTCCTGTGAAGATAAGGTAAATGACTTCATGCTTATGGCCAAAGAGGATTATGATAATAAAAGCACAAGCAGTGATGATAATGATGAAGAAGCTATGGTTGATATGGAAGGAGAACTGATCAATGCATTGGAAGAAATTGATAGACTCGGAATTAAGAACAGAAAGCAAAAACAATTGTTGACACAGTTCGAGAAAGACGGTAAAAAACTTGATGAAGACTTTGCTCTGCTGAAAGTGGAATTAGAAGAGGCAAAGAAAATAGAAGACATACTGAAACAACAATTGTCAGAGAAGAAATTCAAGTGTGAAGCCTTAGAAGAAGAGNGCCAAACTTCAAACATACAGATTGAAATTTGAACAACTAAAGATGAATGAAGATGAAACAGTTAGCAATTATTTTTTAAGAGTTGAAGAACTTGTAAATTCCATGAAGGGTCTTGGTGAGAAGATTGAATAATCATTTCTAGTTCAGAAGATTTTAAGATCTCTGCTTGATAAATTTAATCCAAAAGTCTTTGCAATAGAAGAACTAAGTGATCTTAAAACTCTGTCCATTGATCAACTTCTAGGAACTCTAACTGCATATCAAATGATAATTATAAAAGATAAATACATTACTAGAGAAGCATCTTTTAAAGCATACAAGAACACTGATTCAGAATTAGATGATATTGAGGCAAAATTTGTGAGAAGGTTAAAGAAAGTATCAGGAAAATATCAATGCAAGATCCCCTTCAAATGATTTAACTATGGAAAGATAGGTCATTTTGCATCTAAGTGTCCTCACTAGAAAAAGGACCAAAACTCTGATGATGAAAAGAAATACAAATTTAAGAAATATAGTAAAAAGAAAAGTTTGTGTGCAAACAATCATGACTCCTCAAAAGACATAGATAGTGATTCTTCCTGTGAAGACAAAGTGAATGATTTTATTCTTATGGATATAGGATATCTTGATGATAAAAATTTAGTAGGTGAAATGGATGACAAAGAAGCTGTGGTGGATATGGAAGGTGAATTGATAAGTGCTTTGGAAGAAATTGACAGACTCAGATGTAACAAGAGAAAACAAAACAGTTGTTGATGTAGTTTAAAATGAATGATAAAAAACCTGATGAAGACTCTGCTCTAATAAGAGTGGAGTTATAAGAGGCAAAGAAAATAGAATACATTCTGAAACAACAGTTATCAGAAGAAAAGGAGAGATGTGAAGCCTTAGAAGAAGAGATAGTAAAAACCAGAAAAGAATTGGAGAAGTTTAAGGCATTATATCACCAAAATATGTCAAGTATTAAAGCCTCGAAAGAATTAACTTCCATTCTAAATCAAAAAAGGAATCCAAAGTTGAAAGCTGGCTTGGGCTATGAAGAAGGATCAAGTAGTGATCATCCAAGTAATACAGAACCCATCAAGTTTGTCAAATCTACAATCATTGACAACAACCACTCTGCATAAACAAAGAAAGAAAATCAATCACCAAGAAGGAATGAAAGAAAAAGTACCAGAACCGAATCTGTAGATCAAAGAAATAACACAAACACATCTTCTGATCAAAGAAATCATCAGCATGAAAGAAATCGACTACAACCTTTTTTCAGGTACAAATTTTTTTTCTATGGTTATTGTTTTTTCTGTTCTAACTTTGGTCACAAAGTTGTAAACTGTTCTTTAAGATCTAGATATGTAAAATCAAGATACTCAAGGAATAATTATCTTCCACAACCAAGATTGAGACAGCCAAGAAACAAAGGACCACAGACTATAAATCATGTGATGGATGGGGAAAGGACGCAAGTGAAACGTAACAATAGTTATGAGCATAACAACTGTTAGGATTTGTTATTTAGTGAACCAGAATGTTACATCTGTCATAACTATGGACACAAAGCTGCAGATTGTCGCTTAAGGAATTTTAAGCCAGATTTGAATCCCGCTACTGAAAATTTCAAGATTTGGAAGAAGAAAGAAGATGACAAGTGTAGACTAGTGTTATCAGCCCAAAGACAAAAGAATCCCTGGTATATTGACAGTGGATGTTCCAAACATATTACTGGAGACAAAAGTAAGTTTCTAACTCTAAGTAAAAGAAAATCAAGGAATGTAACTTTTGAAAATGATGCACCAGGAAAAATAAAAGGTAAAGGAATGGTAAGTTTGAGTAATGGCAAAGGGAAAGCTCAAGATGTGTTGTTTGTAGAAGGTCTGAAACATAATATGCTTAGTGTCATTCAAGTCCATGACCAAGGATGTGAAGTCATATTTACTTCTAAAGATTGTAAAATAAAGTCTGTGAATTCAAGACAGTTGGTTGCAAAAGGGATAAGAACAGAAAACAATGTCTATGTGTTAAATGAAGAAAAATAAGAATGCCACTTAAACAAATATGATGAAAGTTGGCTATGGCATAGGAGACTTGGAAAATTAAATGTTGATCATATAATCAAGCTCATAAATAGTGGGGCAGTAAAGGATCTTCCAAAGATATCAAAGCCATGTGATTCTGTTTATAAACCATGCCAGATGGGAAAGATTACTCAGACACAATTCAAATATAAAAACTTTCCTTCAATAGAAAAGCCTCTCCATTTAGTACATATGGATTTATGTGGACCATAAAGAAAAGAAGGTAAAGGAAAATAAAACTATTTTATGTTGATTATTGTTGATTATTCTAGACTAACATGGGTTTCCTTTTTGAAAGAAAAATCTAAATCATTTGAAAAATTCAAAGTGTTTAAGGCTCTAACTGAGAATAAAACAAGAAAAAGATTGAAGGCAGTAAGGTCTGATAGGGGAGGAGAATTTAACTCATGGAACTTCAAAGAGTTTTGTGATAAACATAGGATCAAAAGAGAGTACACAATCCCAAGGACTCCACAACAAAATGGATTTGTTGAGAGGCAGAATAGATCAGTACAACAAATGGCAAGATCAATGATGAATGAAAGGAATATATCTCAGACATATTGGGTGGAAGCAATCCATACAGCTTTTCACATTCTTAACAAAGCTCATCTCAGGCCACACAATGAAAAGACTCCTTATGAACTATGGTTTGGAAGACCTGCTTCAATCAAGCATTTTAAAGTCTTTGGGAGTAAATGTTATATCAAGAATAATGATGAAAATATTGGCAAATATGATGACAGGGATGATGAAGGTATATTCTTAGGTTATTCCACAAATAGAAAATGTTCTAGATGCTACAATAAGAGGTTGCATAAATTGGTTGATTGTATCGACACAAAAGTTGAGAAGGAAATCCTGGTACGAAATGTAAGCAGTGTTAAACCAAGCACATAAGATATAATTGAAAATGAAGATGAACACGTCCAAGGATTAGAAAGAGAATAATTTGAATCAGATGAAGATACTAATACTCCAACTGACACAAATTAGCAGAAAGAAGAAAAATCACCTCTCAGAATTGTTAGAAAAAATCATCCTAAAAATCAGATAATTGGAGATATAAATAAAGGAGTTCAGACAAAAAGGAAATTGATTAAAGACTCAGAACAATCACATGTTTCCTTTTTATCTATGACTGAACCTAAAAATTTTGATGAAGCGAACCAACATGATGATTGGATTAGAGCTATGAATGAAGAGCTTGATCAGATTGAGAAGAACAATACTTGGGAGCTTGTTCCTAGACCTGAAGACAAGAATGTAATAGGTTCCAAATGGGTGTTCAAAAATAAAATGAATGGAAAAGGACAAGTTGTTAGAAATAAATCTAGATTGGTCTGTAAAGGGTATGCACAAGTTGAAGGTCAAGATTTTGATGAAACTTTTTCACCAGTGGAAAGATTGGAAGCCATCAAAATGTTTATTGCATATTCATGTCATAAGAACTTTAAAGTGTATCAGATGGATGTTAAGTCAACATTTCTTAATGGAGATCTATAGGAAGAAGTATATATGGAGCAACCTGAAGGATTCTCATTGATAGTTAATCCTGATTATGTCTACAAGATGAAGAAGACTTTATATGGACTGAAACAAGCACCATGAGCTTGGTATTATAGACTGGACAAAATTTTACAATACAAAGGGTTCAAGAAAGGTACTGTTGATAGAAATCTATCTATTAAATCCGAAGGTGATGATTTACTAGTTGTTTTGATTTATGTAGATGACATTATTTTTGGATGTACTACTGAATCTTCTGTCCAGTGGTTTGCTAACTCTATGGAAACAGAGTTTGATATGTCCATGATAGGAGAATTGTCATATTTTCTTGGCTTACAAGTAAAAAAGAGTTATGTAGGAATATTTATCTCTCAAGAAAAATATTTGAAAGAGATGTTGAAGAAATTTTAGATGGAAGATTCTTCTCCTATTAGTACGCCTATGGTGGTTGGTTGCAAGCTCAGTAAAGATGATATTTCACCTGATGTTGATCAAAGAACATATCGATCAATGATAGGTAGTCTTATGTACATCACAACATCTCGTCCTGATATAATGCAAGATATTGGAATGGTAGGTCGTTATCAATCATCTCCTAAACAAAGTCATTTAGTAGCTGTCAAAAGGATATTCAAATACTTGAAAGGCACAATGAATTATGGTCTGTGGTATCCAAAAAATCAGAACTTTCAGTTAACTGCCTATTCAGATGTTCATTGGTCAAACTTTGTTGATGAGAGAAAGAGAACCATTGGAGGAGAATTATTCCTGGGTGACTCATTAGTAGCATGGCTTAGTAAGAAGTAGGGATCTATTTCCTTATCAAATACAGAGGCAGAGTACATTGGTCCTGCTACTTGTTGCACACAGATTTTATGGATGATACAAACTCTTGCAAATTTGAAGGTCACTTATACTGATCCTATTCCACTTCACTTTGATAACACCAGTGCCATAAGTCTATACAAGAATCCTGTACTTCATTCAAAGTCTAATAACATACCAATAAAATACCATTTATTCAGAGAATAGGTTACAAACAGGATTGTTCAAGTGAATTATATTCCTTCCATAGAACAGATAGTTGATATCTTTACTAAACCATTAGCAGTGACAACTTTTGGATATCTTCACCAGAAGTTGGGCGTGACCTCACTGTCAAATTAAGAGGGTCCATCCTGTTAGGGGGAGTTTGTGTTGGTTGAATCTCTGATACCTCCGAAGAATAATGCAATATCTTAGGGGGAGTATATGCTTGTCACATATCTGATACCTTCAAGATGTACTGCAACAACTCAGGGGGAGCTTTCTTCTTCTTTGACATTGATGTTAAAGGGGGAGAAAGTGTGGTAATTTCAATACAGTGGTAAAGTTGGATGTTCTTCAAGGGGTTGCCATCAATGCCAAAGGGGGAGATTGTTGGCATGTTTTTGGACAGAGACAAAGTATGCGTGTTTGCCATTGATGGTAAATATCAACACGATCAACAGAGCGATGATGGCATGGGCATGTTTTCGGACGTGTTTTTCATTGATGGAAAATATCAAGATGATCAGTAGAGAAATGATGGCATGGAAATGGAAAGATCAAATGAGAAGAGCAAAAGTGATCATTGGATCTCATTTAGAATCCCTGATGACCGTTAGATCTAAAATCAGATAGGAGGAGTGCGCAACAGATATTAGGAGTTAGATCTGGGCCCGAAGATTGACCTTCATTGGATCCATAAGGAGCATGACCTTTACATGGAAGATGAAGCGGGCCTACAAAATCTCGAAAGAAGGAGGACCGTCCATCTTCAAGGACACATGGCGAGCAATTGGGATTTCGCTGACTGGAAGTCAAAGGAAGTAAGTGCTCTAACCTTCCAACTCGTGATATCCGATATCTTGAAATGATTTGGGCCATCGGATTGAGGATTGATATAGACCATTGGATCGAGGTATGATGTGGACCGTTGGATGCAGAGGACACATGGTGAGTGATTATCATTTCGCTGACTGAAAGTCAAAGGAAAGAAGTGCTCTAACCTTCCAACTCACAATATATGAAATCGCGATAAGGTCTAGCCCATGGTCATAGACAAGGTCACATCGTCGAAGGTTGGAGGAAGGAGCTAGCATTTGCTAAGATCCTTTTCGGTGATTGCAACATGAAGAGTCGAGACTCTTAACCTCGGGATTGCCAAAATGGGAAATGAAAAACGTATTTTTGGTATAAGCAGTGGTCACCACCAATGGTCATGTGAGAGGGAGGAGCTAGCACCAACCTAAGCTCCTTTTCATAGATCACAACATGAAGAGTTGAGACTCTTAACCTCAGGATTGCGAAAATGTGAAATGCGAAATGCATTTTTGGTATAAGCAGTGGTCACCACTAGTGATCATGTGAGAAGGAGGAGCTAGCACCAACCTAAGCTCATTTTCATCGATTGCAACATGAAGAGTCAAGACTCTTCACCATAGGATTGTCGAAATGAGAAATACGAAGAGCATTTTTATTAGGCCCGTGGTCACAGCCAGTGGGCATATGGAGTAAGTGAGAGATCCATTAGTTGTAATCCAACAGTGCAGGTTAATCAAGAATATGATCATAGGGTTATTGTTTCTCTTCAAGATTAACTGATCAGTTATGATTTAGTAAGCTGAACTGAATCATGGTTCTTGGATGGTTGGCGATTCAGTTGCTGCAACATTGTTGTCCTAGGTATTTGAGGTGGAACTAAAGTCGGTGGTGTGTATAAAAGAAACATGCAGTGACTGTGCGTAGTTGGTTTTTTTAGTGAAAAATGTTGAATTGGGAAAAAGGAAAAACCACAGTATACATAGCATGAGATCAAACTTAGAAATGTGAAACAGAAGTTGAATAGAACAGAAAAAGGTGAAGAGAGCAAAAGGTGCAGATATCAAAGAGCACGAGAAGAACAAATAAAGACCAGATATAGAGAGATAACAAGTCAAGTCAAGTATGAACAGAGCAGAAGAATAGTGAAGCAGAGAAGCTTTGTGGATCAAAGAAGAAGTGGTAAGAATTGATATATCTGTGTTGTTGCTTATTCAATCATGTATTCATAATCAGGGAGGTAGGGTGGTGCTAGGGAGGACTGTGGTCCTCTGATATTCAAGTTGGTGCTTGAATATTGGAAGTCATATCTTCCATCTAGTTGTGGCTAGAAAAACAGGTTGGTAGTGTGGTGCTTGGGAAAAAAAAAAGAGGTTTTTGTATACAAGTTGGTTGTATAAATCTAGTTGGTGCTGGAAAATTTAGGGAGTTGGTGCTTCCTTCTAGTGGGTGCTAGAGAAACCAAAGAGTCGGTGCTCTCAAACAAGTCAGTGTTTGTAAAACAGAGGTAGTAGCCTCACATTGAGTTGGTGCTCAATTATGGATGATCTAAAGAACTTAAAAGACTACCTATCATTTTGAAGAAGAAGAGGTTTTCTCCCTTTATGGGTTTCCTTGTGAAAATCTATCTCTGTGTATATCTTATGTGTGACTGATGCTCATTATTTATATTGTCCATATGTTGTATAATATTGATGATCACCTGGAGAAATATTAAAAATGGTTTAATGGACTTAATATTGTTTAAGCACAGTAACAACTGATTCACCCCTTTCTCAGTTGTCTTAGTAATTTCAACAAGTAATCCAACAATTGGTATCAGAGCAGGTTCCTTCAAAAATCATTTTAACCATTGAAAGGTAGATCATGGAGAGAAACAACATGTATAAAAATGGAATACAAGTACAAGGAAAGCATACAAGTGTTACAACCTGAGATTGGACAAATTTGTGGAAAGCATCAGTGTAACAGTAGAAGGGGAAGATGAAGAGGAACTGACAGAAGAAGAAGAGAAATTTCAGAAAGTGCCTCCAAAGACACCTAGCAGACAAGTACAAAAGAATCATGCTTCAGATCAGATTATTGGAAACAAAGATGCAAGAGTTGAGACTAGAACAAGAATTTGTTCACCATAACAAACGTACCTAGAACTCTCATCTATGATTGAACCAACCTATTTTGAAGAGGCCAGCAAGGATGACTTTTGGAATAAGGCCATGGATGAAGAATTGGATCAAATAGAGAAAAATGACACTTGGGAATTGGTTCCAAAACCAAAGGATAAGAATGTGATCGGCACAAAGTGGGTATACAGGAATAAATTGAATGAATATGGACAGGTTAC
The DNA here is from genome assembly GCA_032191745.1 of Picea mariana. NCBI lineage: Eukaryota > Viridiplantae > Streptophyta > Pinopsida > Pinales > Pinaceae > Picea > Picea mariana. The sequence continues at coordinate 51,838 of JASDQU010437430.1, read as the reverse complement.
AAGGAACAAAGCTAGATTGGTATGTAAAAGATATTCACAGGTTGAAGGAATCGACTTTGAAGAGACATTTTCCCCAGTTGCCATAATGGAAGAAATCTGATTGATTTTAACTTATGAATGCTCCAAAAATATTAAAGTGTATCAGATGGACATAAAATCATTTTTTTTAATGGGTAACTTGAAGAAGAAGTCTACATTGAACAACCAAAAGGATTTTAGTTGTCAGAGAGCACATATTATGTGTGTAAATTAAAGAAGGCCTTTTATGGTCTAAAATCGACTCATAGAGCATGGTACTCTAGAATGGATAAATATCTACAACGGGCAGGGTTCATAAAAGGAAGTGCAAACAACAACCTCTACATCAAGGTAACTCAAGATAGTATTTTATTA
>JASDQU010437430.1:17688-32138 GCA_032191745.1 Picea mariana | reverse complement strand
TTGGTTCTTAACATGTGAGCTAGTATTCTATGCCAAAGTTCACATGGACTCTTAGTGGAGTGTGTCAAGGATGCTTCTAAGTGACCTTTTAATTTATACAGGCCACCTTATTTTGTTCCAATAACAATTGCATCTTCTATGATTTTTCCTTTAGGCCACATGAGGACTTCACCATCTATGAATGAAACTCTAAAGCCTTTCTTATCTAAATCTGAGATAGAAAGAAATTTCTTTTCCAAACCTGGTACATATAGTACATCCTTCATATTCATTGGGGTCCCTGAATCAAGTTTGTAATTGGACGCTCCCACTCCTTTGATAGGGTACTGGTAATAATATCCAAGTGTAACTTTATGGGGAAATTTGTTTTCGTTAAGGCTAGAGAGAACGTCTGTCTGAATTGTCTTGTGCTTTGAAGCACCATTATCTATGAGCCACGTATTCTCACCAGGTGACATTGATCCCGAGAGGGCAGAGATTAAGACATAGGCTTCAATATTTTCTTTATTCATCTTCGTGGGTGGCTCTTCATCTTCAATTGTATGGGAATGGTGCCTTTTGTTCCTCTTATTGTATTATTCTCTTCTAGATGGAAAATTCTTAGAAATATTTCCCATCTTGTCACAATGGTAACATTGGTAGGATGATAAATCCTTTTCTCTTCTTTGACCTTTCTGAAAATTATGGAATCTCCTTGGAGGGTGAGATTCTTAATGGATGAATTTATTTGGGGAGTGAGACTCCTTATGTGGGTGCGTCTCTTTCTTGAAGTGAGGCCTTCTCTTTCCTCCTTTACTATGACTAGCTATATCTTGATCGTCATCCCTTAATAATACTTCTTCTCGGTTAGATATTCTTTCTTCTTATTGAACACATTCTCCCCAAAGACTGTCAAATTGTAGTTTTTCCTTTCTGGCACAAATGGTTTGGATGAATGCATCCCATGGTCATGTGAGACCATTAAGTGATGTCATTATGAGTTCATAATCATCTAGTGTATCTCCAATTTCTTATAGTTGTTCCTTGAATTGAGAGATTCTAGAGAAATATTCATGAATTGTTTCTCGTTTTCAGATTTCTGTGGTGAGGGATTTCAAATTCATTTGCCGGAGAATCCACAGTTGATGACAAAATGACACCAACTGTGGATTCTCTGGAAAATGAATTTGGAATTGTTTCTCCTTTTTGCATCTTTGTATTCTTGAGTTGAGTTCTCAAGTTCATCTTCTAGTTAATGTTTCTTCCTTCATACAATCTAGTTATCACATCAAAAATTTCATTTGGGGTATATTTACATGCCACTTGAGGGATCAAATGATCTTTGATAGATTTTGCAATGATTCTTTTGGCCCTAATCATATCCTTCAGGTACGTTTCTTTAGCTATAGCATCTTTGGGTTCTAGTACATTTTCTTTGATGAATCTTGCTAGGTCATTCTCTTCAAGAATGAGTGAAATCCTAAACTTCCAGGCATGAAATTTATCCACACCTTATAACTTGTCAACAAGCTTGGTGCTTTCAGACATCTTGACCTGAACCTGGGAAAATGACCAAAAAATGAAAGTGCTCATAATTTAGATCTGAACTTACCAGGAAGTGCGCTTAGCTGAGACAAATAGCCTAGCGCAGTTAGTTCTCTGAAAATCCAACTTTTACCCCTTGAAACTGAGATTGCACAATTTTGGACTGGTATTGGTTCTAGTTTCCTGGTTTTCTAGTACCATTGAAAACTAGGGTTTCACTTTCCAAGAGTTCTATCCACTGGAAAAGTGCGCTCAAGATGCCAATGAGCTCGCTAGGCTAGGGTGCACTTCCTTGATGAGTTTTAGGCTGAAATTCATCTTCAATAAAAAACCCTAATTTTCTTGTACAATAATAGTGACGTTTTTGCTTATCCAGTGAAAGGTGATCTCTTCAACTTAGCTCTGATACCATGTTAATTTTAGAGCAACTATTAATTTTGTTTTCAATTTTATGGATACCAATAGCATAGATAGGATCACTGAGAGAAACAAAATCACAAGATACACATAATTTATCTTGGGAAACCCTCATGGGGGAGAAAACCCAACAAAAATTTCCTTAATATAGATAGCCAATACAATGTCAAGACAATAGACCAAAACACTAGAGAATATCCAACGTTGAGCAATGCGCCTCTCTCTTCCTTCTTCTCCCAACTCCAACTCTCCAAACTTGCGCACTTGATGAGTGAATAAGTGAGTGAGAAAATGAGGTGATAACCTCCTTTATTTATATTAGTTGGTAGGCACTGGAAAGGTGTCTCTTCACTAGGCAGGGCCAACTTCTCTTCTTAGTGGTTAAAACCACTTTAATTAGGCTTAGGGGCCGACTTCTTAATTAGCATAATATAATTAGGGTTTGACCAATCCATAAAAGGGGATTTGGTCAAGTACAAACCCCAACATGCTGATCCAAAAAGGATCCAGAGAAGGCTAAGAACAACTCAGAACTCACAGAGGAAACTCAAGACGCTCATAATGGCTTCAATAGACAGAGAATGGGAAAAAATTCAAATTTCCCAAAACTTAGATAAAATGACATGATCCTGAAGAGCCCATCGTAAGATTTCTAACGACACAAATGACTCATCAAACGAAGTTACAGATTGAAAGATATTCACAGTCAAAGTTTGGTCAACCTAGCCCAGTCAGCAGAGGATGAGTCAACATCCATATGGATGATGTCAGCATCCGTATAGAACACATGGAAGGACCAGGGAAGTGACATGTGGCATGCTGACATAAACATTGTGTCAACATGATGACATGGCAACACCAGGGGTTCCCACGTGTCACCCAGTGTTGGCGTTTTTGGACCGATCCATGGACCAATCCAATCGTGCCATGTGGCAGTCCATACAGTCCATACAACTAAAGTGGCATGCTGATGTGGAATGCTGACTTGGCAGGTGGTAGAGTGGACTAGTGAGGGTCCACCACGTGGCCCAATCAGAGGTTTCCACATGGCAGGCGGGAAATTCCCAAGGACAACCCGTGAACAATTTTTTGAAAAAAAAGAGGTTGGCGGGTCCATCAAATCTGGCGGACCACGCCAAACGTATCCACGGTTATATATCATTTGGATATGTTTCTAGTAGAACCTCTAAAATGGTGGAACAAACTCGTATATATTTACACCATATAACAATACATTGCCAAAATGAGTGTTTGTGGGGTTTAACCTTGGCACCTCTGCCCTCAACCAACGCCTTAATATATCCGCCCTAACCAACAGGCCACAAGTACCACATAGTAACCAAATCCCATTTTAATTATTAAAAGGTGCATAAGCCCATCCATGAGGAGAGGCGCATGGACCGTACGACCATCCAAGCATGCATTTCGATGCAAAGGACAACCATAATTGTAGGTTGCAGAGGGTACAAAATCTGAGACAAAATTCTTCTTGGGCATTGGAGTGACAAAGTCAGATCGAGGCATGAAGATAGTCATTTTTGGGTAATTTGATGCCATGAATTCAGTGGTGCTATCTTTTTTTTGATCTAAGCATTATTTCTACAACTTGATTTTAGAATGAGGTATATTTATGTATTTTTCCAAATTCTTTTGCTAAGTTAATGAAAGAGCCCACTCATTTGAGAGAAGGACCCAGAGACATAGTCCAATAGGAACGAACTCCATTATCAAGTTTTGTGTTCATATTTGATGCTTATGTCTCTTCATTTTTTATTTTTTTGTAGAGGTGTACTTTAATTTATGCTCATTTAATGCAATTCTTTATAAGTCACAACGAAAAGATCCTAGATCATGTTGGTATCAGAGAAGTCTTATTTGACTTGAATTTTTGAGTGTGAATGATTAATAGGGACAAACATACACAGGGTGAAGGAACTCTTAATACTTTCAATCCCGAAGTTGGTCGTGCATCCCGAAGGAAGAAAATGGCAGAAGAGGACAAGCGTGATGAACATGCGAAAAAATTCCACATGGTCTTTTATCGCATGTCAGAAATGGTCGAACGAATGTATGGATATTACGAGAAGAGGATGAAGAATAAAGGGAAGAAAAGGAAAGCACATGCAGATGATGATGCTTCGGTAAACCAAGGGTCTGGAGGAGATCCTCTTGAGCCTCCATTTTCACCTTCAATTTCTAGTTCTTCTTCCTCTAAGCATTCTCATCATTCTCATCATTCTAGCCATAAAGCCTCTTTTAAGAAACCATTATGAAAGCTTGATGTAAAATTTACTTTACCTATGTTTAATGGAGATGATAATCCTGAAAAGCTAGATAATTGTATTCGACAGGTTGAAGTGTATTGTCGTGTCCAGCATATTGATGAAGAGGAAGTTAAAGTGAAACTGGATTCTCTTCGATTGGAAGGAACTGCTCTCGTATGGTGAGAGAGAAAGATTTAGGATAGAAGTAAGTGTGGTAAATTCCTCATGGTCGAAAATTAAATCAGCGATATGGAATCAATTTTATCGATTAGGTTATTTACATAAAGAAATGATGGAATGACAAACTTTAAGGAAAAGTAAAGGTCAAAATGTACAAAGTTTCAAAAAATAATTTAGGAAGAAAGCTCTTGCATTGAACAATCCTTTGGATTCTTATGAAACTTGAATGAAGTATATTGGTGCATTTCAAAATTATATTCGTCATACTTTTCTCTTGTTTAACCCCACTAGTCTTGACAAAGTTTGTGTGCAAGCCACTCACCTTGAGAACAAGGGGAAAATGTTCAAGAAGATCCCATGAAGAAACCTTCCAATCTCTCACATAAAAATTTTAATAAATTTAAAAGGAAGGACAAGAAGACCACCATAGTGACAAGATAAGGAGGAAATCCATCTTGCACTCATTGAAGGAAAATAACCACGATGAAGAACACTGTTGGAAATTGCATCCAGAAAGGAAACCAAGATAGTTCGGTGGAAAGGGGAAGATAAAAACCATTTCTACAGTGCAACAAGATCTTGGTTCCGATTCAGGATATGAAGGAAAGATCACAATGATTGGAGTTCAAGTTAAAGATTCTCTTCATGCTAGTTCTAGTTCCAATAATGAATGTCATTTTGATGAACGAAAGAGGAATGAATTATTTCACATAAGAGTTGTATCTATACACAGTAAGATAGATACATTATTTGATCCGGGTTCCCAATTAAACTTAATATCTAAAGTACTTATGAAGAAGATGGATCTTGAAACGAAACCACATCCGAAGCCTTATCCTCTTGGTTGAGTATGTGAAAAAGAAAAACTTAATTTCACTAAACAATCTAGGATCAGATTTTCTATTGCTTCAAAGTTGATTGATGAAGTGGATTTGGATGTTGTACCACTTGATATATGTGGCATAGTGTTGGGAAGTCCTTATCTTTATGATATAAAAGCAGTCTTCTTTAAGCTTGAGAACAAATACCACCTTACTAAACTGGGAGTGGAATATATTGTTAGAGCTCACAACATGAGGGTAAATACAACACTAGTTAGTGGAGGACAAATGAAAAGACTCATAAACACTAATAAGAGATATGTACTCATGGTCATAAGAGAGAAAGATGTTGGGGCATCCGATGCTTTCCAAGGGTGTGATCCATCACATAAAAAGGAATCAATTGATATTGTTTCTAAGTATGATGATATTTTTCAGGAACCATATGGATTACCTCCTAAGAGGGAAATCCAACATGAGATACATCTTCAGTAGGATTATCCTCTTCCTATTGTGGTCATGTAGTGGATGTCAGTTTGGGAGATGAAAAAGATCAATAAGAAGGTATAGGGCCTATTGGATCAAGGGGTCATCAAGAAAAAACTATACAATCGGGAAAAAATTGACATGCACTAACTCACTAAAGGAAGCGCGCACACAGTGCGCGAGACAAAGAACCATGTAGAGCGTAAAATGCACCATATGTGTGACTGTGTACGATAAAAGTTGAAAACTCCTGTGAACGGTGCATTTATGGTTCTTATCAGTCCCTCAACCACTTATGGACCAACTCCCAAGTTGATTTGACCCTCAGATCCGAGCTGAATCCGAATGGGGGGATGGTCAAGGACCAAAAGGTGCCCTAAAGGGCCCTTGTTTACACTAAGAACCAGTTGAATATTTCCTTGAAGAAATGCTATAAATGGAGGCCATGGGTGCACTAAGAAATTAATATTTTCATAGTATTTTTATGCTTCCTCAATCCTCCCTTGGGAATCCTCTTTTCTCCTTGGAGCATTCTAGCAACATTCCAATAGGCCATTCCACTCACCTCTTGAGGGAATAGGCATTGATTTCTTCATCATTTTCTTTCTTTTCTACCATTGTAAGAAGAGATCTCCATTAGGGAACTCAAGATCCCTCCCAAGGAGGAAGAGGGAACTCATAAGTCCTCATTTCTCTATGGTGTTTTGCATAATATTGGTCATTGGTTGATTATTTTTGGTTCAAAGTTTCTTATGTATTCTAGTTTTATTTCCTTAGTTGTTTACTTGTTTATTTCATGTACTTGGATTGTTTAACTCATGCACTAACCTCTATCTTGTCTAGTGGGCCCAACTAGATATGCAAGTGCCCTTGTTTTGCTCACCCAAGTGACGAAATGGACACAACTGATTGGAGACCACACTGGGGATGAGGTATCAATTTCCACCCTATTTGGGATTTGAGAGAACTTCTTTTTGATCCATTTGTCTTGCAAGTACCAAAATCAGCCTAGCCTTACCTGTCAAGAGCCAATTTTTGAGCTGGAGGAGGAGAATTTCACTCAAAATTCCCCCCTCGACGCGCATCAGAACATGCGTGGCTATTCCAGACCACAGACGCGCACTGTGCGCCTAAAAGGCTTCTTTGTTGTCCTCATTGTGTGCTCAAAATTATTCTGTTCGCTGCACATTCTATGCACTGTGCGCCCACTGCACCTCCATCTGAACTGTAACCCACACACATTTCCAGAATTTCAAAAATTGTAAGAGTTTTTATGATGACTTGAAGGCCCCTAGCCTTCAAAATCTTGCTTTCATGAACTTGTAAAATGCACTCCACTTAGACTCCTTTCCCATATGAAAGGTTAGCTAAACATAGGCACCTAGGGGGTAAAAAGAATCATATATTCTCCTCTTTTTCTTTTTTTTTCCACATGGATGGATTGTTTGGTTTGTAAAAGTTAAGTTGAGATTATTTGCTATCACATATCAAAACACTTTCATTGGGACCATAAATCAACTTTGATCATTGAGTATGCTCTTCTCTCACACCATAGAGAGATCTTGAGAATCAGAAAGGTGGTTAAGGGGACATTTCATCTCCCTTAATAAAAATATTTAGGAGAGGACAAAGCCCCCCAAGGGCTCCTCTTAGTTTCTTTTTTGAAAACATCTTCAAATTGTAAGGGCCCATACATGCCCACATGTTGAAAACTTAGGATAGTTTTCTGAAATTTATTTCTTAGTTTACATCACTAGGGGAGTTTAAAATATCAATGTAATGGGCCTATACATGCCCACATGATTGCAATATAGGATAGTTTTTCAATCTTTCTTAGTATAAACAACATTAGAGAGTTTAAAGGATTGGTAAGGACCCATATGTCCACATGCTAGTTCTTTAGGGATTTTAAAATTCCGCAAGGTTGTACCAATGAAAATTAGTAAGATAGGTAATAAAGATTTGTAAGGACTACAGGAAGTCCACATGTTGCAAATTCACACTAACTTATTAAAATTCGGCACATTTTGTCACTTTCTCACACACAAAAGTCACTCCTCACTCACATAATTTCCATCTTGAATTGTGGAGGTTGAAGTATCTTTTCTCCAAAGGAATTCAGAAAAATCCCACTATTTCTTGAAGAACTTATCCACAACCACTTAATTCCAATGAGATTGGTTCACACCCCCAATCTCTTAGCCCACCACATCTAATTTTTTTCTAAAAACTCACTAAGTTTTCCTCCACAGGAGGTGCCAAAATATTTTTTTTAGTCTAGGTAGGATCTCGGGGGTAGGAATCCAAATAACCCCCCTGTTGTCTAGTTCTCACATTTTCAAACATTAGAAGTTGACAAATAGGGAACTTTAAATACCTCCAAGTCAAGTGTTCCTACACCATTAGGCAGGGAGATACCCTTGAAGGGTTGAAGGCTGAGGTTCGGTTGTTCTTTGCGTCCCCCCCTTGAGTCACCCAACTCTTGGAAGGGATCCATCCATCTAAGTGTCGCATTTTGACTGAGGTACCTAGTGGCCAAATTTAAGACATCTACCCAGGTGGCAATTGTGGGTTGCAATTTCAACTTGATCAGATTTTGTGTGGCTATTGAGAAATATATCCAACTCTTTTAGGATATGCACCCTCTACCCCTCATTATAACTGATTATTTCATCCTTCACTAGTTCCTCTTCTGGTGGCTTCAGACCCCACTATTGAGTGCTATTGGAAGGTCCAGTTCTATTTGAGAGGAAGGATGATACGTCTTTTTAGGACATTGGTATTTGTTTTATTTATTCCCCCACACGGGAAAAATACACCTACCCACATGTATGCTTATTTTAATTTTATTAATGTATGATGCTCATTTAATTACATGCAATTGTGAGTTATATTGTGAAGGCCCAAAATTACACAAAGTCTCTTGTTCCTTTTTTGCTCTCATTGCCATTTGCACACAGTGACTTTGCTAGTCAAACATCATAGGGGATCCATAGAATCCCCATCATTCTAGATGCTTGCAAAATCTCCCTCCTATTCTAGTAGGAGTTCCTAATCTCGCCAACTCACCGGCTCAACCATCTCACACACCTATGAGTGCCACCATTTTGGGTTCATCTTTGCTTGGTTCCACTTTACTTGGGTCCAATTCCCAAGGCCATCCATCCACTAGCTCTCCTTCACAAGGAGGCAGGGGGGAAACTTATTATCAAGGGAGAAGTACAACCCCACCAAATCCCCCTCACTGGTCAAATCCACTACCTTATCACACCATGGTTGGAACTAATCCTCCACCCCCACCCCCCATGCCATATTTGGCATCTCTCAACATTCTTGATTTGATTAAACTCACGAATGAACCTATATTACATAACCCCACATGGCCCAATATGCCTACCAAACTACCTTCAGATATTCCAAAATTTGAAGGAAAATCGGAGAAAGATCCCGCCAACCATGTCATGACCTTCCACTTATGGTGCTCTTCAAACAATATCATGGATGATTCCATATTTTTAAGGTTATTTCAACGAACACTCACCGATCCATCAGCCAAATGGTATGTGGACGAAAAATCAGGGTCCCATGTGACTTTTGAATCCTTGGCCAAAGCCTTTTTGGCCTTTTTTCAACTACCATTTTGTCATGACACTGGCTTAGAACTTCTCTCCAAATGAAAACAAACCTCATCTATGCATATTGCCAACCACATCCAGGAATGGCATCGACAACATAGTTTTTGTAAAGCAGAAGCCACCAAAGAACAACGTCTCGATTGGTTTCTAAAATCACTCGTCTCTATACTTTCCAAACATGTGGCACCCTCCTTCCCCCAATCCGAAGAGGAATCCATCAACAAGGCTCAAAATTTTGACCTCATTTATGCTCAGTTAGGTTAATTATACAAAATATTACCTAATGCACCCATACTTGTACCATTTGGCAAGGACAAACCTGGCATGTCTCACATTGTGGATGGGTTGATTGGTACCACGACATACCACAATCCATACATTCAACCACCACCTATGTACGGTACACCCAAATATCCACCAACATATGGAGTTCCATCTTATTACCCTCCTCCCCCTTACCAATAGTCATATCCTGTTACCCCCCCTCCACCCATGAGTGGACCCTTGCCGACATCCATGATGCCCCCAACCTCTCAACCAAGTTTTGGTTTTCCTTCTACCTTAGAATAACCTGGGCACTACTGAAAGTGCTTCACCTTCCTATGCGCCCTGTGAATCGTTACCACAAAAAATATGTATTTCCCATTTCCTGGTCCTCCACAACCAGTTTCTCCTCCACATGGACAACCACATGTCGATTTTAACTTTGTTTAGCCCTCTCTCGTTCAAAAAATTCATACTTTTGAACAGTTGAATACGAAAAATTCGACCCATCAGTCGAATAATGCCAAAAGGAAAGGAAAAGTCCAAAACAATAATAACCTAGGACTAGGGGGAAATAACCCCCAACTAAACCAACCTTATGGGGGCAATCAGAATCAGGGAAACCAAAACCCCTAAGGGGACAATACCAACAAACACCAAGAGAGGAACGACAACAAAAACCTCTGGACGAACTTCCCTTGCGCTCTTTGTGGTGAGTATGGACATTATACCCACCCTTTCCCCCAAATTTCCAACTTTAAATGGATGAAAGACTCCATGAATGTGCCACGTCCTCTAGCACTGCCTTCCCCTTAGAAGGCCCCACAATAGTATTTGCAACAACCACCCTCGACCGTATTGCAAAACCTTATTCCACACCAAGATGTGATGAATACCCAACAGGAGGTACACCCTTCCCCACGACAAATGGGACAATATCAAAACCCAAGGATCCTCCACCCTGGAAATCTGACGGATCGCAATATCCTCCTCACTAGCGAAGAAGAAATTCTTCTGCAAACATATAGTCATCAATACAACTCTCCTCCTGAAACTACTCCCACCACTTCGGATAAATATCTAGCTACAATCAGACAACCTATTATGATTCCATGCCGTAACACTGAACAACCCATTTGTATCCCTCACATTCCTTTACAACAGAATGTCAAAAACCCTCAAGCTAGGGAATCACAAAATTACAGTCTAGTTGACGAATTAGCTTAGTCCCCTGTAACTATGTCTATATTGGAGGTCCTCCAAACATGTCCAACCCAATAAAAATCCCTGTTTTCCGACATGGGGGCAGTTGACCCAGCTGATACTAGACTCATCACATTTGATCTAGATAGTGGAGAACCTCATCTCCCCACTCTGGTAGCTTTCTAGATACCAGAAAATATTTGGAACATCACGGTTCATCGATGTATCATTGATTAAGTTGCATCCACATGAATCATGTCCAAAACTGTATGGAAGAAACTTGGCTCCCCTAAGCTTATACCATCCGCCATCACATTAAGAGCCTATGATAGTCGACCATCCTCCCCTAAAGGGCTCTTTCAAAATGTCCCAGTCAATCTGGGGGGAAAAACCATCCTCATCAACATTGAGGTCATCGATGCCTTGCTCGATTAAAATATCTTGTCTGTACGTAGCTACATGTACAGTATGAAGGCCCTAGTTTCTTCTATGTTTCGAATGATGATGTTCCCCCACAATGGGAAAATTGTCACCATCGACCAAATTACACATTATGAGCCTAACCATTCCACCAACATCAATAACATCTTGCCTCTTGTCTGCACTAGTTCTGATGCTTATTCACTCATTGACACGGGCCCCAGAATTTTCAAGGACCTATTCTTGTTGGGGGCATACCACATTGCACCACCTCTGATACCCCTTTCAACACAAGTGTGTGTCGCATCTTCTAATGGAACTAACATTGGAGACACCATCCCTCCCACTGATGCCTCTCCTCAGCTCAACGTCCCACCAGTTGAATAAATTTTACCTCAGGGTTTCCCTGAGAACCCTACTACATTTCTTATCCCTGATTTCACCCTCCCCCAAGGGAAAATCCCAGTTTGGGAGACAATCCCCTAATCCATCACTCAAATTCCCTTCTTATACACCCCACTGGGAGTACAATCCTTTAAGGTAGCCACAATGATTACCCTTCCTAACATGGTACTCGCCATCCATGTATGGTATATAAACCCACCCGATATGGTTCCTCAACCATCCCTCCCTCCTCATTCAAAGTGAATCCCGATGCAGATTCTAGTACTAACTCCGACCACGCCACCCTCACCCCCAATTGCCAGCACCACTGGTATGGCTAGGGGCAAGTGAAAGAAGAAAGAGCCCACCACTCCATTTCCTCCCCGAGTTCAACCTCCTTGCGTACTTGGCGAAAGAGAGGGAAACCCCACTAATATATGTCCCTCTCTTCCCTAATTACGCAATCAGATTCAACTCTCTCGAGAAACCACATCACTCATCACTTCACCAAGCATATCCAGTACTATAACAGCCTCCCCCACTATAGGTAGTAAAGGGATGCGAACCAAATTCACTTGCACCATCTACTCAAAATATGGCCACTACACTCATCATTTCTCAACTCTACCTCAGTTTCACCAAACGTTAATGGAAGTACGCCAAATATTTTAGTAAGATCCCTCTCCACCACCACTTTTAGGTACCCACGTCATCAACATCCATTATGTCTCTACCTCAGTCCTCGAACGAATGAGATGCCCTTGCTCTATTTGTGACTCACTTGCTCATTTCACATACTAGTGTCCTTTGATCGTTGAATACATATGTCATTATTTAACCCTTATTGGAAATCATTCGACCACCTTACCTCATGTGACGCAAGTTCCTCCCCCTATATCTTCTCCAGATACTGTCCATATATCTACCCCTGAACCTGATTCACTTTCCACCCCTCCATGGTTCATGGATAGGCTGTCTGAGGATATCCCCCTAAATCCTCCCAATTCTCTGATTCATTTCCCACAGGAAATCTTACCCCCTACCACATTTTACTCCCTAGAGTGTCTGGACATTTGGTTTATGTCAAGAGAGCCATCACAACACAGTTGTGATGTCCCTTCTATGTCTTCGCCACTTGAGGACAATCAAAATGTGGCAGTCACCCATGTCACCTCTATGAATCCCTTGTATTCTCTCATTTTTCACTACGACAAAGATATCCTAGAGGAACTCACTACCCCTAATTTCCCATGGAATACACTCCATCACTGAGATTTTTTTCTCTCACAGGAATCCTTTGACCTTCCTATACAAGACTCCATATGCGCAATTGAAACCAAGGATTTTATTCTATCAGGGCACGTATATTGGTTCAACAACCCTATACCTGCTCCAAATGCTTTTGAGGAAGGCAACATGTCCAACATTTCCCCCACTGTCAAAATCGACATTTCCATCAAACCAGGAATCATAGAGGAAATCACCATTGGTGCCACATGCTCCCCTAAAGAACTCACAACTTACAAATCTCTCTTTTATGAATACCGGGATATTTATTCCTGGTCATATACAGAGATGCCCGACCTTGATCCCTTTATCGTCGAACATCACATTGACACATGGCTAGATGTCATCCCATTATGTCAAAAGAAGCGCCCACTTAACCCATCCAAATTTGCGGCTATCAAAGCCAAAATTGACAAGTTCGCATCGCAGGGTTTATATTCCCCATTGCATATACCTCATGGGTTTCCAACCCCATCCCTGTTAACAAAAAACAAGGCACTATTCGCGTCTGCACCAAATTTCGCGATCTCAACCATGCTTGTCCCAAAGACAACTTTCCAACTCCCTTCATCGACCAAATTATCGATGACTGTGCCGACCACGAGGCATTATCCTTCATGGTTGGGTTCTCCAGCTACAATCAAATCCAAATCCATCCAACAGATCAGTATAAAACCGCTTTTACTACCCCATGGGGTACGTTTGCTTACCGTGTCATGCCTTTTGGACTAAAAAACGTAGGTGCTATTTTCCAACAGGCCATGACTTATGTTTTCCATGATCTTGCTTGTATCATTCTCACCTAATTGGATGACCTCACCGCTCGATCCAAAAAACAAACTCAACATTTAGATGACTTACACGTTGTCTTTCAATAATGTCGCCAATACAATATCCGCTTGAACCCTTTGTAGTGTGTGTTTTGCGTCACTTCCAAATACCTCATTGGGTTCATTGTTTCCCAACACAACATCACAATGGACCCCCTCAAGGTCCAAGCTATCACATAAATCCCACCAACCATATATATTCCATTTTTCCAAACTTCCACGCTAAGTTAAAGGAGCCCAGATCCTTTGTTTCCCGATCCTTCTTCAGCCACAGGATCAGGGTGCCGCCATCTACACATTCACATTCCCCAGGTCACCATCTATACTCAGCCCCTGGGGAGAATTTTTCTCACATCATGTTCAGGTATGCCCACTCATGTTCAAAATTATCAAATAAGTTGTTATATATTCTTTATCTTCAGATATTGTTCACGTCGGCTATTTGGTTTTCATATGTGCAGGTACTTGGTCATCACAATAAGCGTAGCCCCTTCAAGTATATGTTCGACATTAGCATGTAATCATTCCCTCTAAATATCAATTGCATATCCCAATCATACCCTTTGACATTCACCTTTAGGGTTCCTACATTCATCTCTACAGTACTATCACCTCTGTTGCATTTCAATACTACCACCCAATAGCATTCTCCCCCACATGAGTTGCCCCATTCATAGTCCCCCTTGATACTTTGACACTCATGCTGCTTTCAACCCCTAGGTATGGGAGTCTTTA
>JASDQU010437430.1:0-13307 GCA_032191745.1 Picea mariana | reverse complement strand
TGTAGGTTGAGGTGTTTTAGAAGAAGGAGCATTGTTCTCTCTATAGATGTTAGGATTGGTCCTTCTAGTAGCTATAGCCATATTTTTACTTTCAACATTTCTTGCCACCTTAAATGCATTCTCCAATGATTTGGGTTCCCAAAGGAGAACCTCATGTTGAATGTTATCCTTTAAAATTCCTATGAATACATTAATCAAGTGCTCATATGGAATATTTGTTACCTTTATATTCAATCTTTGGAAGTTCTCAATGTACTCGGTAACTGAACCCTTTTTCTTGATATTTATCAATTGGCTAAAGAAGGTATTGCTCCTTGTATCCTCATAGTGTGCTATCATTTCTTCTGTGAAAATTGTCCAGATGACGAGTGATTTGCGAGAACAAATCCATCGATACCATACAAATTGATTGGGTTCTAAATATAAAGAAGCAATTTGTACCTTTTGTGTATGTGGCACATTATGTATATCAAATAATTGCTCCATCTGAAGTATCCATGTGATTGGTTCCTTTCCATCAAACTTCCTCATATCGTTCTTAGGAACGTGGTTGGTCTTCAACCCAAAGTTAGAGTTTCTCCATTCTTGATTCACCTTCCTTGTGTCGTCATCATGAATTTCATGGGATGCATTTTCACTTTCATGTATCTTCGATGTTATGAAATTTTTCAATACTTCCATGATCTCCTCTTTTAAACCATCCATCTTTGCCTCCAACTTAGCTTCCATCTATTGTAGTTCATCTTTTGTTACTATCTTCTTTTGTAAATCATTTATGTCCCTACGCATTTCTTCACCTTCATCAAGAGTCCAAGTAGGATTCTCTAGAGGCTTATTTGGTGCAGAAGTTCCCTTTTTGGGTGGCATGTTGGCCAAGTATCACTTTTGAACCTTGATTTTGAGGTGGTTCTGATATACAATATTTCTTTTGTTGTATCTCCCAAGTTTTGTCCCTTCTGGGTATGAAACTTTCTTTTGTGTAGTTCTTTGATATTTCTTCTCTGCAATACCACAGGTCTGATCAAAATTGGATGTGCCAAGTGGAATTTACGGTGACTTCCCCACAACTTGCTTATTTTTGTCCTTTCCAGAAGATCTCACTTGTATAGCATGCCCCGCACAAAATAATTGATATAAAATTATGAAACTCATACTAGAAATACTAAAAACTGTCCACTATCCAATGAAACTAGTCTCACTCAATTTGGATACTCTAGGAAGAATTTATGATTGTTTTACCTAGAACACCTTCTTGAGACTAGTCAATAGGACTAGTCAGATACCCTATCTTCCACAGGGTGTATCTACAAATGTAAGATGAACCAGAAGCTGAATTTTTTTACCACAGATACCTTACTAATTTATGTGAATATCCTTTGGATTTTAGGGTCTGAAACATTATAGAAAAAAAGTTATAGCGAAAATGCCAAGGTGTCTCAAATGTAGCAGCGAAACCCTAAGACCTTGAGCTATGATACCATATGTTAAGAACCAAATATCAATATAGCATAGAAAAACCTCAGATTAAGTACTCAACGCCTTGAAAAAGAGATAATTTCATATAATAATCCTTTTCGAGGGGGCAACCTCTTTTTACCCCGCATAAATATTCAAGTCCAAGATGATTCCAAATGAAAATGTCTCCTTGGTATATATAGGAGACTAGGAGGAATAATTACAACTAATGGAATAAAGTCGACATAAATAAAATAACATTACTAATGTAATATGCCCCAATTAAGGGGTAATGAGCCAATATTAGGGCTTAACATTATATCAACTAAAAATCATTAACATATGTGAGCAAGGCAGTTTACAGGTCTACCAAAATTCAAGGTTGGCCATGAAGGTGTGTGCAATGGATGTGCACAAGGAAAGAACATCAAGAACTCTTTCCCAAAGAGCAACAGTATGTGTCCCAATGCCATCAACCTCCATTGGTGGGTATGTATACTATGTATCATTTATTGATGACTATTCTCGCAAGACTTAGGTTTCCTTATTGAAATCAAAATATGAAGTATTTGGAAAATTCAAGGAATTCAAAGCCTTGATAAAGAATCTCTTTGAAAGAAAGATAAAGACACAAGTTAGATAATGGAGGAGAATACACCTCAAAATAGTTTGTAAACTTTTGTAAAGATACTGAGATTAAGAGGGAGCTCACCACTCCCTACAATCCTCAACAAAATGGTATAGTAGAAAGGAAGAACAAAACTATAATGGAAATTGTGAAGACTATGATCCATGATCAAGATCTTCCAATGCACTTATGGGAAAAAGTATCAAGGAAAACAGTGTATGTACAAAATAGATTATCCCATAATGCATTTGGGTTCAAAACCCCCGAAGAAATGTTCTCCAGAAGGAAGCCAGAAGTAAGCCATCTCAAGATATTTGGTTGTCCAGTGTTTGTACACATTCTGAGAGAGAAGAGAACCAAGATGGACCCTTCAGGAAAGAAGGGAATATTTGTTGGATACTATGAGGTCTCTAAGGCCTTCAAAATTTACATTTTAGGTTACCATCATATTGATATCAGTAGAGATGTAACCTTTGATGAATATTCAACACTCAATAAATCAAGGATATGCCATCTTGAAGAATTATATGAAGAAGAACCTGTAGCTCCCGGAGTTGCAGAATCAGTGAGGGAATCCATAGTTTACCCGGATGATGAGATTCATGAAGATCATGATATGATGGAATCTCAAGAACCTCCCAAGATGACGATCTCTCACAAGAAAAAGTCATCTTTGGCATAGGAACTTATTCAATATGGAGAGAAGTATGGTGCCCCAGAAGGTATCATGAGACAAGTCAAGAAACCTAAACCATTCTCTAATGATATGGCTTTGATGTGTGATCTCTTAGAGAATGAGCCTACTTTCTTTGAAGAATCCATTCAAAAGAAAGAATGGGAAAATGTTATGACAGAAGAATACTAATCCATTATAAAGAATGATGTATGGGAAATAGTTCCCAGACCAAAGAGAAAACATGTGGTATCTTCCAAATGGCTATACAAGATAAAACATGTTGTTGATGGAAGTATTGAGAAATTTAAAGCAAGGTTTTGTAGCTAGTGATTTTTCTCAAAAGGAAGGCATTGACTATGAAGAGACATTTTCTCCCATATCTAGATACACTTCTATTAGAACCATCATATCCCTTGCAACTAAGATGAAGTGAAAGTTACAACAGATGGATGTGAAAACAACCTTCTTGAATGGTTTCATTGATGAAGAAGTGTATATAGAACAACCCCAAGGGTTTGAAGTTGAAGACAGAAAGACTCATGTCTTCAGATTAAAGAATGCTATGTACGGATTTAAGCAAGATCCTAGAGCTTGGTATGGAAGAATTGACAGTTTCTTAACAAGCTTGGGCTTTACTAAGAGTAAAGTTGATTCTAACCTTTACTTAAAGGTTATGAATGATGAGCATGTTATATTGTTGTTGTATGTGGATAACTTATTCTTATCTGGAGAAGAAAATCTCATCATTGATTGTAAGAAGAAGCTCGATGCAGAATTTGAGATGGAAGACTTTGGCCTAGTGCACTATTTCTTCGGTCTTGAGGTTTGGTAGAGCCTAGAGAATACCTTCCTTAACCAAGGGAAGTATGTAGTTGAAATACTAAAGAGGTTTGATATGTTGGAGTGTAAATCCATGAATACACCCATGGAAACTAATTTGAATCTCCTGGTTGATACTTCATCAGAATTGGTTGATTATACGATGTACAGACATATCATTGGATCATTGATGTATCTGATGAACACCATGCCAATTATATGTTTTTTTGTGAACACCTTGAGTCAGTATTTGGTAGAGCCCAGATCTGTTCACCTTGTTGTTGCAAAACATGTGATGAGATACCTTAATGGTACATTGGAATTTGGTCTTTTCTACAATGGAGATCAAGACTTTAGATTGATTGGTTATACCAATTCAGATTGGGCTGGAATTTTTTCTGACAAAAAGAGCACTTCAAGATATTGTTTCAGTCTGGGGTCAGCCATGACTTCATGGAAGACTAAGAAGTAATCTAGTATTTCTCTCAGCACAACATAAGAATAATACATTGTTGTATGTTTCGCTAGTTGTGAAGCCATATGGATTCAAAAGTTGTTGACAGGTCTATTTGATCTGGAGATGGAATAAACTTTGATTATATGTGATAACGAGAGTTGCATAAAGATGACAGAGAACACTTTGTTCCATGACATGTCGAAGCACATAGAAATCCAGTATCACCATTTTTGATATGGTGTAGAGGGGAGCCATAAAGCTCCAATATTTTGTCATATATGACTAGGTATTAGATGTGTTGACCAAGCCTCTGTCTCATGTAAATTTTGAGAACTTTCGACACAAGATTGGTATAGTCCGAAAGGGCCTCCCTCGAAAGGGGGAGTGATGTTGTTGATACTATGGTATTCTGACCAATAATGGGTAGTTCAGTTAGGATTTTATATCCTAGGGGACTGATAATCCCTGGACAGATCCTGAAGGTTCTGTAAGGACGGTCTGTCAGAATACATGTGCATGTATATGCTAACTATGGGCAGTAGTGGTAGCTCCGTTAGGATTTTTATAATCATAGGGAATCTTATGATTCTTGGGTAGATCCTAAAGGTCTGGTAAGGAAAGTATGTTAGAGTACCACGTGGTAGCTCCGTTAGGATTTAATATCCTAGGGAATCTTATGATTCTTGGGAAGTTCCTTAGGGACTGTCAGAGTACAAAAAAATGCTGTAACACCTTCCTCATTATGTTTCCCCATGATGATGATGTTGTTTCTCTATCCTTCGTGTTGTGATGATGTTGTTGCTCCACCCTTCGTGTTGTGATGATGTTGTTTCTCCAGCCTTTGTATTTTGATGACAATGTTGTTTTTATTGTTGTTGATGATGATGATGATGTATTAGTGTTATACTAATCCATGTTGATGCAAATTATGATGATGCTACTCCAACTCCATGATATGAATGATGATGAGAATTTTTTTTGATGATTTATAGATATATCAATCAGTGTTTCAGATGTTATTGATGTTGTTTCCCTCTCTCTCTCTCCTGATGATGTTGTAGAATACCCTTATTATTAAGGGGGGTTGTTGAAATATTGTAAATGCAAAGAGTATTTTATTTATTATTGACTTATTATTCATTAGATCAATCCCATTTTGTGGATTGATCATGTCGGTCTTTGTACTTGACCAAATATCCTTTTTTGGATTGGTCAAAACCTAATTATATTATGCTAATTAATAATTCAACCCCCAGGCCTAATTAAAGTGGTTTTAACCACTAAGAAGAGAAGTCAGCCCTTCCCAGTGAAGAGACACCTTTCCAACACCTGCCAACTAGTATAAATAAAGGAGGCTAGCACCTCATTTGCTCACTCACTCACTCACTCATCAAGTGCGCAAGTTTGGAGAGATGCAGTTGGGAGAAGAAGGAAGAGAGAGGAACCTTGCTTAGTGTTGGATATTCTCTAGTGTTTTGTTCTATTGTCTTGACATTGTATTGGCTATCTATATTAAGGAAGTTTTTGCTGGGTTTTCTCCCCCATGAGGGTTTCCCAGGATAAATGTTGTGTATCTTGTGATTGTGTTTCTCTTAGTGATCCTATCTATGCTATTTTTATCTAGTAAATTGAAAAGAAACTTAATAGCTAATCTAAAATTAACATTGAAGTCTTTGAGGCCTTCTTGTGCTTGGTTATAAGGAGGAAAAAAGAAACATGTTGGAGGAGCTTAAAAGTCGAACTCATGAAGTTTTTCCAAACTTAGGAATCTTAGTCAACATTGTTCACTCTCTACTTAAACTCATTGAATCTACTAAAACCCATAAATTTTTTATCAAAATTGAAAAGTTTGACCAAAAATATTCACTCAATTCACCAAACTAGTGACCTAAGTTTGACATGGCAAAACAATTATGAGTTTAGGAATGTCTTATTACCATTCTTTAAATTCCTATTCGACCAAAACTACTTGGTAAAAATAAATACAAAAACAAACATATCAATCTTACAATTCATCAAGACAACCATTAGACTGAATACAATCTTCTTTCATCATATGAAATATTAGAAATGCAATTTCCTTCTAGATTATTTCTTTACATATTATTGAGAAAATAGAATGTGTGATTAGTGGATAGGAAATGTGCACATGATCTATAATACATTTTATTTTTCCATAGGTAATAGACAAATCAATTACTAAGAAAAGGGAAAAGAATGAAAAAAACTTAGCAGACACTAATCCCTTCTTCACGAACAAGTTCAATAATTTTAAGGCTGTCATCATAAAATCAGTTTGTTATAATGATTGGGTAAAATTCCCTGGATGTGTCTAAGTTATGGTTATAAGCTATAGGGCCAACCTTTTTCAGATCCTCTACTTGTTGCTTATCCAACATACCCAAAGTGAAACATACTTCCATCCCCATAACCTTGACAAGAAAACCATAGAAAACTATTTATATAGAAATAAAATAGACTAAACACCTTCATTGAAAAAACACAAATGAATTCCATTTATCCACTTGTACAACTTTATGTTGTAGCAATTATTCATTAAAACAATATGATTCATAACCAATGAAATATGTCACAAATTGAAATATGTTATTCTTTCAGTGTCACTTTGTAAAGCTATTAGTAGGTGCAAAAGCATAAACACGTGTTTCCTCATTAGTCAACAAGAAATTTCAAAATAATCCAGATTATCTTCCTTTTGCCATTTAAATTATGGAAAATGAATGGAAAGGATTCAAGAAAAATGTTTTAGAAATTCAAGACCTAAAAACTATGAAAATAGTCAATATTAGCTCTACTTTTTATATGACCCTAAAGGACCACCTAAATCATTAGATCAAATAACACTACTTTAGCGATCATTTTATTATATTTGGTATTTTCTCTTGCACACAATACCACACCATCCTTCATTGTGATCCTCCAAGTTCTGCTTGATTCCTTATGCATATAATCAAATAACACTACTTTAGCGATCATTCTATTATATTTGGTATTTTCTCTTGCACACAATACCACACCATCCTTCATTGTGATCCTCCAAGTTCTGCTTGAGTCCCTATGCATATTTGAATAGGTTCAAAATATCCTATTATATCTAATCCTATTTGAATCTTAAACAAAAAAAATTAGTTATAACCTTATTCTTAAGCATTAATGGTTGAAAGGAATGTAGTATACAATTTAGTCACTCATTTTTTTGAGAGATGTAGTTTTTCCAAGAAGGAGAGGTGTTCATAGTTAAAGTAGACTCAAGTACCTCCTATCCTTCTACTAATAACCCACCTTTAGAAAACTTACTTATGGATAGTTTAGGGGGTTTGTTGATCCATATTTTATGAGCAGAACGAAATGAATAAAGATTATTAAAAGAGTATTAACACAAAATAACAGAGACAGTAAAATTGGTTTTCTATTCAATAAGGAAATAAGCTAAAACTATAAAATGCAATGGAAAACAAGCTTGTTGGAATGGTGGCAGCCTATCTCTGAGAAGAGATGTGACGATTGTGCTCATTCGCTAGAAGATCATTACAATGAGGTTCTGAAGGCCTTTTTACAATAAACAATAATGTCAAAAACCCTAGACATCCAAAAACCTAACCCTAGGAGATGAAGCACCAAAAGAAATGTGGACCCTATTTGGGTAAGTTAGTACATCAACTACCTGGGATCGTAACTTTTGCATACAATCTTTTTTTTAGGTGCACAATATCCTGTTGGAAAGGTCTATCCGAGGACTAAGCATTTTGCATCTATATATTAAAGGACATTTATAAATGTGGCAAGCCCTAAAAATGTTGTTTAGGGCCTCAAAATGGCTTCTCAAGTCAGGGACCTGAAAACTAGGAAAAAAAATACCAAACTAGAAAACTGCCTAAATGAACCAGTTGGAATAAGTGGGAGACCACTGACATCCATATGGATCATTTTCATATTAAAATTATGTCCACACTAGTTCAAAAGTTCAAAAAATTATTTCTTAGAATTTACCAATCCAAATGACTCTGTGTTGACGCCATCAAAGAGAGAACTTTATATCTCCCTATAATTAGTCCTAGTTCAACCTTCTAGCTCTCACACATAGAAAAAGCTCTCTTATATTTTTGTTACCATCAATGGACATGCCTTTGACATTGATCTTGTATATATTATGTTCCAACCTATGTCCTACACCTTATCATGATACCTATTAGCATTCACACTTTTGACATTGATATTTCATTTAGTATGCTCGAACATGTTCCCTATACCATGACATAATACTTGTCTCATTCAATTTCTTTGATTTTCTTAACATCACCCATATTTCCATTTCAACTTTTTGTTATTGTGATATGATTTACATAGTGTTGTTCGAAAATATTATGTTAATTGAAATGGGATATCTTGTAATCCTAAACATTATTGTTCCAACAAAAACATTTTTTACCACACATTAGGTCTAATCGCTTTCCTTTTCAATTAGTTTCAAAAAATTATATGATATATTTGTATTTACATTGTTAGTGACTTAATTCATCATATGGTGGATCAATATCACATAAAATTCAACTTTCATTCCAATTGATCGTATTTTTAAAAGGAGAGATAAAAACAATCCTTTTAATTACAAGACATTATGATTAGTCCTCTTTTAGCCAAGTTATGTGGGATTTTTTTTAAACAGAAGATTAATGTATGGCTAGAAAGCTACAGAAAAGAGCTAAAGACTAGGCTAGACTTAGGATCTATCCTTCAACTGTGAGCGCCTTGTTACACTTAGGATCATTACGGAGAAGTGTCACAATTATAAAACCGATATCCTCTTGTTGCTTCATTGAATTTAGAAAATCCTTTTACGTAGTGACCAAAACTAGCCTTTGGAATGGATTAGAAGAGGCTAAAGTCCCTTTCAAATCAAGATTTGTTACGATAAAGCTAAATGAGAATGTTATTGCCAAGTTTAAGAACACTGAGGGTTGGTCAGAAAAAAATAATTATAATATAGGAGATAAGAAAGGATGCTCATGTCCCCTATCCTTTTTTGCATGTACATCGACGAGTTAGAGGATTGTTTGAAAGAAGCAAGATATGTCAGCACATCACAAGATTGAATAGTTAATATCCTTCTCTATGCTAATAATATTGTTCCTTTAGTGAGGAATTCCTATGTTCTCGACAAGAAACTAAAAATTATGAGTGATTTTAGCTCTAGTATGGGTATGACTATTAACATTAACAAAACAAAGGATATGGAAATCAAATCCAAAATGATCACTTGCGTTAATTTCATGTATCACAATAAAAACTTGAAGGAGGTGACTTCATACAAATATATCATAATCGATATTCATTGCAAGCTTAATTGGAGCTATAGCATTGAGAAAATGATAAATGGAGGGTGAAAATATTATTATGGACTTGAAAACATTTGTAAATCAACATACCTTTGGCTTTGGAATAAGAAGAAACTCCACATTGAGAATCTCATCACCCTTGTTATCTTATATGGTTGTGGATTTTGAGGTTGTAGTATCTCTAGAGAATCATGGAGAAAGATATAGAAAATCCAAAAGTGTTTTTCAAGTTATAATCTTAAAATTAAAGGAAATACACCCTATCCTATCCTTTTTATAAAGCAAAATATTCCCCCCATTGAGATCATAGCTATGACTAGGTACATAATGTACAAGAACAAGATAAAAACATGGAAGACATTTGATCCTTCCAAAGTTTGTTTCAAATTTAAGTCAAAACCACATGCAATTCAAGTGGACCTACCATAAATATCTCAAGTCTTGTATAAGCTATTCAGGATTGAGGAAGAGGTGACTTTGCAAAGTAACAACAATATTAAAAGTATTATTACAAAAAAATTTAAGAAGAAATTGTAGTTCAATAAAGAACTAAAAGATAAGAGAAAATTAAGATTTCACAAGGAGAAGATCAACTCTAATTTAGAAGATAAAAAATATTTCTCTATTTTAACTAGTGTAAACAAGAAAATCAACATTGCTAAAATAAGAACAAAATCTCATTAGCTTCATAGTGAAAGAGAGTGTTGGACAAATGCATTGGGTTGAAAGAATTTGTCATATTTGTGACACTAATAAGGTTGAAGATGAAAAACACTTTATTTTAGAATGCAATGCATACATTCACATTAAATCTCAATTTCAAAATATTTGCTACAAAATTGACCTTCCTAACCTTTTAACTTATCAAAAATATGATGATTAAAAAATAATTTCCTTAAAATTTTTAGAACACTAAAACAAAGTTCTAAAAAAAATCTAATAATTTATTATTATTTTTAAAAATTTTATAAATCATTATTAATATCAATAAAAATTAATAACCATCATCATAAAATATTAATTAAAAACAAACAAAAATCTTTCATTTTATTTATTTACTTTAAAATATTTTTTAATATATTTATAATTGTAATTCAAAATCTACGCTCCCACTCCAACAAAATTGCAATTTCATCCATTTACAAGTATAAACTAAAGATCGTTGGAATTTCCGAATCCACTGAAACTATGAAAATTGCAATCTGAGGAACTGATTGTTCATATTGCAAATTTGTTCAGTCGCCGGAATCTGAAAAGCATAGAACGTTTTAGCTTATTTCAAAAGTTTGTTTTAATTCGTTAACAGTACTCGACATTTTTAAATTTTAAATTTTAAATTTTTTATATTTTTATTTAAATTTTAAATTTATGTATTTGATAAAAATTTATTTTTTGATAATTTAAATTATATTTTTAAATATATAAATGATTCTACTTTTAAAATATTTAAATTATATTAAATTAATCACTCAAATCTATGCATCCAATAATTTTTAATTTTATTTTCAAACAAAATAAAAAATATATATATATAAAAAAAACTAACCAAACTAAATGAATCATAATTTTTAGACGTTGTCTTCTCCGTAAATCGCCAGGTCATTTGAAACCAATCATCCAGCATCACTTGGCAAGTTGGCAGTGGAGAGTATGTGGTCGGTGCCAGGTGGTAGGAACAAAGATACGGTCCGGGACCGTACGCAGACCGTATTGCACGGCAGCGGAACCGGCGGAGTGAGGAAAGGTCGGTTTCTCCGAGGTGGCACGGATGCCACCAAAATGATTAGCATTAAATGGCTAGACAATCTATTTAATGTTATTCATTATGGTGGTATCCGGCTTCCGTTAACAGGCCGTGCCGAATCCCGATGCACGTACAGAAAGGTAGGAACTCCCGGAAAAAGTGGCGATCATCATTTATCGGTAACCTGGTAAATTTCCAGGTAGCACAACCACATTAGTAAAATGGTTGATATATGTCGATATATTTCATTAGCTTGGAAATGGAGCAATCTACGTACATCAACCATTTTACTATGTTACTTTTATTTTATTGGAAATTAATTTAACATCTTCAATTTTTTAAAAATTTAATAAATTTATAAAAAACTTGGATCATTGAGTTTAGCTCGTAACTTTCATGAAATAAACCTCAAATTTATCTAAAAACAAAAGAATCTATGAAAGCTTGACTTGAGAATTTGCTCAATTGTGATCTCACCTTTAGCTAAAATTTCACTTAGTGTATAGAACTTTAACCTAAAAATTTATTCAAATTTAATTTTTCAAAAGCTCTTAGCACATTTATCAAGGTGCTCACTTTCATGCTTTTTGGGATTTTTTTAATGTGTGGTTGATGTTTGGAGTTTGGGAGTTAAAAGTGTATCTTTTAGAGTTGAAAACAAATTGACTTTCCTATGGTTAATGCACATAATCATTTGCAAAATTTTAAACCTAAAATTTATATAAAATGCTTTGAATCTATGACATATTTGACTTTAGAATTTACTTAAATTTTGTTTTTCTATATGCTTTGAATGCACCTTATCAACCACCTCACTTTCATGGTTTTTCGGAATAAGTGGATTACGAGGGTAATGGACATGGACCTCATATGCAATTCTACCTCGCCAATGTTGTCATATGTTTGACAAAGGTCGTGCACTAACCCAATGGAAAACAACATCACCTTTATTAGATGTCTTGTCAATATTATTAAACAGAAAGGGTGGTACATCAATGAAAAAAACAGGTTTTCAAAACAATGACAACCCTAATCCTAAGGCCCAAATAATGGAAAAAACCTACCAAGAAATTATCCCAGAGCATATAACAAACCTTAGGCTCCTCCAGAACTATTTGTGAACGCAGACCACACATCTATATAACAAACATTCTCTGGAACTATTTGTGCATGCAAAAAATAGATCTATATAATTCCACCACCGAATGGAATTGACGGCCCACGCAGAAGATTTAGTATAAATAATATTGGGAGACTTCTTGTGAAATTCCTGAATTGCACAAAAAACAATGTTAACTGAACAAAAATAAGAGATAATTTGAACCAGAACACATCAATCCCATCCATTCACATCTAAAAACCCACAAGCTCTCCAAATGAATCCTATGCACACTTAAAAATATAGAGATACATTTTATTTTTGCAACTTATTAAAATGGGCTCAACCTTATGTCAACCAGAACACAGTATATCAAATCAAACACATGAAATCACGACATGAACAGTTGTGCTCGACAGATGTCGTATATCAACGACAACTTCTTGATATAGTTTGAGCCCCACATGATATATTGTAAACATTCCCTTCACATGAATCGCCATGCATAGTTAATAATGTGGGGATCCATTTTATTTTTGCATGAATCCGCTTGTGCTCATGTGGAATATTGTATCAACCCCTCATGCATAGTTGAACAACATATATCAAGAAGTTGTGCTCGACCTATATTTTTACAAGAAATTGTGCTCAATGTATATCAAGATGTTGTGCTCTGCGTATATCAACTAGAACACATGAATCACAACATGCAATTAAAAACCCACTGCTATCCACGATGCTCTCCATTTGGTAAGGAGACGACCACTTGCTAAGGAACATTACTCCACAGAGCTCCACCTAATAAGGAAACAACTTTCCATTCACTCTAGGAACATCTAGTAAAGAAGGGGAAGTTTAAAATGCCCCACTCACCCATCAATAGTAAAATAAACAAAGTAAAAAACCTAAACTAAGTGAAAAATGTAAACCTAAAGTGGGCATTAATATCCAAATATCTCATCCCGCAGAGGTGCGGTCTAGTGGCCAACAGACATGCTATCAAGGCATTTGTGATGCTAAGCAGGTCACGAGTTCAAACCTCGTCTTATTTGGACGCCAGGATTGTGGGAGG